>JAWNPO010000028.1:0-274304 GCA_035047525.1 Drosophila quinaria
GTGAGGCGGTGCTAGAAACGCTCCGCCCACATTATGTTATTAGAATTAAGATTTGTTATTGTTATAATTTTTGGTTATTTTTTAGTATATAATTCCGCAATGGAGCGGCATAATTATGTTAAGTTAGTTAAGTTTGACTTTGAATTAAAACAGGCGCACGGAGCGCATTTAAGCTAAAGTTAGTTTGGTCAGTATTTAAATTTAATTTCAAAACGCAACGGCCGCCATCGCAAGGTTGCATGCACTGGTGATCGGTTACCCAACACTGCCGAACGCAGCGCCTCTTCACCTCGTTGTGACAGAGCGAAAGCTCCGAGGTGGAGAGAGCAAAAGCTGTGGTGAGTTGCGTGGCCGACACCAGCGCGTGGCTTAGCGATGAGCGGCTCGGGAGTGGCGATCGAGAAACGAAGAGGAGCAGACGTCGCGAGTTGGTGCGTCAGCGGTAAAAACGTAAGTGTGAAAGAGAATAGGAAAGTGCAGCAGGGCCCGCGTAGCATAACTAGAATAACGCAAAACATAACCTCTTAATAAACGTGTGAATCAGCCATTGAAAACACGAGTCTTTTATTCGTAGTTAATACTAAAAGTAACCCGTAGAATTTGGACGAGGCCAAATTCCCGTCAGTCGTGGCACAATCCCGGCAAGATCCCAACTAACCCGTAATATTTGGACGAGGTACAATTCCCGTCAGCCGTGGCACAATCCCGGCAAGATCCCAACTAACCCGTAGTATTTGGACGAGGCACGATTCCCGTCAACCGTGGCACAATCCCGGCAAAAATCCCCGTTGCCCGTAGTTGCGTTCGTGGTAGTTTGGTTGGCCAGCAGAGCACCAGGGGTGATACCCTGTACCGCTCACTGTCCCACGTACCGGCGTATTCGGCTGGCGTGAGGTCGTAGTCGTCGTACACTTCGCAGACTCTCTACTCGCCAATGGACATTTCCCGCCCTTCTCCCCCGTGTCCAGCGAAACGAATTCCTTGTAAGTTCCGGACCCTGACAGACTGAGTCTGTGCCCTGGCTGGAAACTCCCTTACAAGTGGCGCCCGAGCAGGGACGCTGGAGGCTCGAAGGGGCGTGGCATAAAAGTGGCATAAAGCCCCACAATTATGCCCAAATAAATGTTCGTAGGCATAGAGTAGATAATAACCGTAATCATTGTGGTAGTCGCATAGGCCCTGCCATACCCTGCTATTCTGTCTTTCCATACGCTAGAATAGTTGCATGCGAAAAGCAGAACACAAAAGGGCCCGAAAACCAACGGGACACTCACACACGTATACATACGCCAAGCGCAGTAGTAAAGCAGGCTGCGCAGTCAGTAACGGCAGCAGAGACGCCGTCGCGAGCTGAGCACGCGCCGTCGCGAGCTTTAACGTTCATATGTACGCTCTGCCGCGAGAGCAAGAACCGCAGTCGACGTCGCGAGTGAGAGCGCTGTCGCTCTGCCACGAAAACGGACAAGCGCGTCGGCGCCAAGGAAAACGGTAAAAAGCTTCGGCGCAATGCGGCCACGGGTGAGTGATGCGAATAGTGATGAGAAACTGCAGTGAACAATGGAAAAAAAAAGCTAGAACGGGCGTGTAAAAACTGATGCTGAAAGAGAAGTGAACGGCGGAAAGTGATTTTTGTGACGGTGCAGATTTTCCTTCAAGAGAAAAAAAAAAGGGGAAAAAAAAAATAAAAAGGAAAGAAAACAGCAAGTTTTGAGAGCTCAAAAAAAAAAAAGTGTATTTAATAACAAGAGCCAAAACAAAGTGAACAGTGGAAAACAAAAAAACCCGAACAAAGAGTAAAAAGTTTTTGTGTGATCGAGATATCAAAAAAAAAAAAGAAGAAAAAAGGGATAAGTGACTGTGGCCATGGAAGGAACAGGTGAGTCTCAGAATCCCGGAGTGGGCGTGCGCTGGGTTCACCAGCGACGTAAAGAGGAGTTGGTGGCCGTAGCTATTGAGTTCGGTCTGGGGAGTGAAGGCCTCGTAGAAGATCTTCGGAAACGACTCTGTGCGTTTATCCAAGCGGGCAACCATACTCCCGAGACGTGGGCTCGGTTAGCCGCTCTCGAGGCACAACGCCCAAAAATGTTGGAACCACCAGTCGAAGGTGGAGAGTCGTGGTTAGGGGTGCGGACGCGACGGGTATCCGAGTCGGATGCCGGAAACACGCGGCTCCGAGAAGCATCTCAGCCTAGGGCCGACGGAGTGGACGTGCCCAAAACTGTGGCAGTGCCCGCGCTTAAGTCAGAGCGAGAGATCGGGGTTGGAGGAACAGGCGTCGAGGTATTCCGGGGAGATCCCCGCGACCAACCTACAGTCGGTTCGTCGACGGAGGCCAGGCCGCCCCGGGTTGTGGCGGAACAGGTACGCAAGTGGGGGATGAGATATGACGGGCTGGCGGATCCTCTGGAGTTCGTGGATCTTTTGGAGGAGCGAGCTATAACGTATGGCATCGCGCTCGACCGCATGCCTCGGGCAGTCAGCGAAATATTCGTGGATAGGGCGGCTCGTTGGTTTCTGACCAGTGGGCTGAGGGATGTGACGTGGGCGGAGTTCAAAAACGGGTTTCTGGAATTCTTTTTGCCGCCCCAGTATTTCGAGCGCCTCGAGGATCAGATCAGATCCCGTCGACAGCGCGAGGGTGAGGGGTTCAAGGATTACCTCATCGAAATCCGGGCATTGATGCACCACGCGGGGTACAGTGCTACTCGGGTACTGCATCGAGTGTACGAGAATGCTGCCCCGGAATACAAACTGTATGTACGTCGTCAAGACTTCTCGACCTTAAGCCAACTGACCCAGATGGCCGCGGAGTATGAGAGCGTAAAAGGGCAGAAGGCGGCGTCCGTCGGGAGGTGGCCGAATCCTAATCCGGCACCTGGCGGAAGGCCCCGCAACCCATTCAGGACCTCATAGGAGGTGGCCTCGACGCCGGTCAACGGTGTCCCCGCCTTACTGGCCCCAAGTGATGTGACAAATCAGATGATAACCCAGAACGGTGGGCCAAGATTTGATCCCCGTCGTGCTTGTCACCGTTGCGCGCAGGAAGGTCATTTCGCGAGGGAGTGCCCGAATGCGCGGGTGGAGTTTTGTAGACAATGCGGGCAACGTGGGCGGAGCACCCAGAGCTGCTGCGGCTTCTCCAGCTCGGGAAACGACCCGTGGCGTCCCCTAGGTCAGGGTCAGGGCGACGCCAGTGCTCCCGCGACCCGGCAGTAAGGTGTCCCATTGCCGTAGAAGGCGGCCGAATCGTCGCGACCGTGGAGATCGGTGGGAAGGCCATGCTTGCCACAATCGACACGGGAGCGACTCGCAGCTTCATGAGCGAGGACTGTGTGCGCCGGTGGACGATACAGGGAGAGGCCCAGAATGTGCCAGCGCGGATTCGGTTGGCCGACGGTTCCTCTTTAGAGGTGGCAAGTTCGCTGAGGGTCGACGTGGGCATGAGTGGAAAGGTGGTGAAGATTCCCATGGTGATTATGCCGTCCTTGCTGGACCATGTTCTCCTCGGCATGGATTTTCTGTGTGCGATGGGTACGACCGTGCGGTGCGGGAATGCAGAGTTACTTCTAGAGACGATAGATGACCCCACGGCTAAGCCTGCAGGACCCGCCGTTGGAGTCGAGGAGTCATCAAGGGGAATCTTCCCGGTGGGGGGGGGGGGGGGGGCAAGGCCCACGCGGCGTGGTAGGAGGAGGCGTGCGAGAAAGACGCCGTGGTCCAACCTTCAGCCGGTGTCCGCACAGGCCGGAACAAACGAGACGTCAAGGACGCAAACAGTTCAGCCCAGCTCTAGCATCGCTGCAACGATGGCTGACAATGAAGCGGTTGCCGCAGTAGACTTGCAGGCGAGTGGTAGGGAGGCGACAGTACGGGACATGGGATCACGGGTAGAAGGCACCCCCAGAGTCCTAAGGTCAGGGTCCCCAGCTGAGCCAGCGGTGGTGGAAGCCAGGGAGGACGGAGAGTATGAATCCCCAGACGTGGAGGCGGAGTGGCCGGAAGATCTGGAACCGGAACTGAAGGAGTTCCTGGAGGCAGAACTGGCACTCTTCGAGGGGCTGCAGGGGGTGTCTCACATCGCTGAGCATAGGATCCGGTTGAAGGACGACAAGCCTCTGAAGCAGAGGTACTACCCTAAGAACCCAGCGATGCAGAGGGTTATCGACGAGCAGGTGAATGAGCTGATCCAGGCAGGTGCGATTGAGCCGTCTCGTAGTCCGCACAGCGCGCCAATAGTTCTAGTCAAGAAGAAGACCGGGGACTGGCGCATGTGCATAGATTACCGGCAGCTCAACGCGCATTCCATTCCGGACGCTTATCCTGTCCTTCGGATTAACCACATCCTCGAGAGGTTACGCCATGCTCGCTTCATATCCACTTTGGATTTAAAGCAGGGATACTGGCAGATCCCGATGGCCGCCGATAGTAGGGAGTGTACGGCGTTTACAGTACCGGGCCGCGGCTTGTATCAGTGGCGGGTGATGCCTTTTGGCTTGCACTCCGCCTGTGCTACGTTTCAGCGGGCGTTGGACACGGTGATTGGGCCGGAGATGGAGCCCCACGCGTTCGCCTATCTGGACGACATCGTGGTAATAGGAGCCACTAAGGAGCAGCATGTAGCCAACCTGAAAGAGGTGTTCCGCCGACTGAGAGCGGCCAACCTCCGGCTGAACCAGAAGAAGTGCAGCTTCTTTCGAAAGCGTTTGGTGTATCTCGGCCACGTGATCAGCGGGGAAGGGATCTGCACAGATCCGGAGAAAGTGGAGGCGATCCGAAATCTCAACCTCGGGATGGCTTCCTGGTACCGACGGTTCGTACCCAACTTTGCTACCCTGGTTCAACCAATGACGGAGTTGCTGAAGAAGGGCCGAAAGTGGTCGTGGGGCGAGGAACAAGAAGAAGCATTGTGTCAATTAAAAGAGAAGTTGACCACTGCTCCTGTTCTGGCGTGTCCAGATTTCTCGGCCAAGTTCGTCTTGCAAACCGACGCTAGCGATTACGGCCTCGGGGCGGTGCTGACCCAGACCGTCGTCGGACAGGAGCGGGTGATCGCATACGCTAGTCGAAAGTTGCTCAACGCCGAGATGAACTACTCCGCCACCGAAAAGGAATGCCTAGCAATCGTCTGGTCCATCAGAAAGCTGCAGTGCTACCTCGAGGGATATCGCTTCGACGTGGTGACGGATCACCTGGCTCTCAAGTGGTTGAATTCAATAGAGAGTCCCACAGGGCGAATCGCGCGTTGGGCGCTGGAGCTGCAGCAATTCCAATTCGACGTTCATTACCGAAAAGGCAAGCTCAACGTGGTGGCAGACGCACTCTCAAGGCATCCCTTGGGTGTTTGTCAGCAGGCAGTAGAGGCGGAGCCCGATTGCAAGTGGATCGTGGATATGCGAGCAAGAATCGCGGAGGAGCCAGCCAAGTTCCCAGACTACGTCGAGGAAAATGGACAGCTTTATCGGAACTTGGGTTACCGGGAGGATGACGAGGATTTCATCCCCTGGAAACTTTGCGTTCCCAGTGACCAAAGAAAGCGAGTCCTCCAGGAGTGCCACGATGCTCCCACGGCCGGGCATCAAGGCGTGAGGAAGACGGTGTCGCGCCTGGCGCAGCGATATTACTGGCCAGGAATGTTCCGGGACGCCGCCCGGTACGTGAAATGCTGCGAGATCTGTCAGAAGTTCAAGTGCGAGCAGCGGAAACCGGCCGGTCAGATGCTTACGAGGCAAGTCTCGGAGCCAATGGCGGTGTTGTGTGCCGATTTCGTGGGGCCCCTACCCCGCTCGAAGCGCGGAAACACCATGTTGTTAGTGTTCCACGATGCGTTTTCCAAGTGGGTGGAACTGGTGCCCCTCAGAAGAGCGACCACAGCTCACCTACAAACGGCTTTCCGAGAGCGAATCCTGAGTAGGTTTGGGGTGCCGAAGAAATTCGTCTGCGATAACGGGGTACAGTTCACTAGTCGGAATTTCCAGGTGTTTATGGACTCCTTGGGTATCGAGATCCAGCATACTGCCCCCTACTGTCCCCAGGAGAACCCGACGGAGAGGACAAATCGCACCGTGAAGACTATGATAGCGCAGTTTATCGAGGGCCACCAGAGTTCGTGGGACGAACTACTGCCCGAGATATCGCTTGCAGTCAACTCTAGTGTGGCAGATTCTACGGGGTTCAGCCCGGCATTCCTGATGCAGGGCCGAGAACCACGTCTTCCCGCCGCTTTGTACGACGAGGTCACTCCCGGGTCGGCGACTAGCGCTCTAGATCCAAAGGAGAAGGAAGGTAGGCTAAAAGAAATTTTTTATATCGTTCGCAGCAACCTCCAGAAGGCGTCAAAGGACCAGGGCCGGCACTATAATCTGCGGAGACGGGAGTGGCGGCCATCGTTGGGCTCGATGGTGTTGCTACGCCAACACCAGCTCTCCAACGCCGCCGAGGGCTTCGCCGCGAAGCTAGCGCCCAAGTTTGACGGCCCCTACCGGGTCGTCAAGTTTATTTCCCCCAACATCGTGCGTCTCGCCCGAGAAGGGGAGCGCAGGAGAAGGGTGGCCAACGTCATGCAGCTGAAGCCGTTCTTCCAAGACGGCTGTGAAGAGGCGGAAGAGGCACCACTGGAGGACCCCGGGGAGGCGATACCCGGGGGGGAGTAAGAACATTGTCAACCAGAATAACCCCCTATTTTTTTGTAGTCGGTATTTAGAATAAGTTAACATGTCGTAGATTGTGAGCTGCACTGGTAGATTTGGTACTAATAAGCGAAGTCGATAGGGTAAAATTAAATAAGTTCAGTTTACAGATGGACCCAGACGATATAATCGTAATCAGTGACGAGGAGCAGCCGCAGCCGGAGGCCTACGTCGAGGACTGCGATAGCGACGAGACCCAGCCTCGCCAGAGCCCGCGCCGCGGTCAGCGACAACGGGATCCCCGTCAGGGAAGGCCGAACTATGGCGAACGGAGGCAAGATGAGCGGCCGAGACGGTACCAGCACACCATATACCATGGGACTCACCGCTCTGTCGACCATTACGACGGGCTGGTGGTGTGTATGGCGGTCGAGTATTCGACGATGTTCATCCAGGTGCCACAGGCCCGCAACTCTCCAAGCTACGTGGAGGAGCCGCCGTCACCCCCGCATTTCCAGGCGTTGCCGGAAGTCGGAGTATCACCGGAGTCGGAGGCCTCGCGAGTGGGACACCTAGTCCCCTCGCCTAAGGAGGTCGAACGAGTGGAGCACCCGGTTCCCTCGCCGTCCATGGAAGTCGTGGCCGCCGATGAGTGGATCATCGAGGACGAGGAGATGACAGACGGGCAGCGAGTGGAGCACCCGGTTCCCTCGCCGGCCAGGGAGGTTGTGGCCGCCGACGAGTGGCTCATCGAGGATGAGGAGATGGCGGACGGGCCGCGAGTGGAGCACCCGGTTCCCGCCCCTGGAAGACGCGGCAGCAGACGAAGGGATGGGGGAAGACTCTGACAAACCGAGATCCCCACCCCGGGTGGATCGTCTGGATCCCCCGCCGGCCCCGGAGGACTCGGGCAAGGCCGAACCAGTTGCCGAGGCGAGTACGAAAAGCAAGGAAGGATCCCGCCAGTTCAGGGAGCAGTTCGGTCGGCGAGAGTTGGAGGTGGACCCCAATAGCACGTTCCCCCGAATTAGTATCCGGTTTAAGCCAGGGGTGGTAAATAACGCGCGACTCAAGCGCGGCAAGCGCGAAGTGCCCTCAGCCCCACCGTCGCAACCCCCAGAGCGGCCGAGCAGTCCCGGAAGGTCGAGACGCAAGTTGGGCCGTAAGAAGAAGGCGCGGAACACATCCCCGAAGGTCACCATGAAGCCGGCGCGGGCGTGTCGGATCACAGTTGACGAGGAGGATTTTCCAGTGACTGGGATGATGTCACCGGAGGACGGGCAGCTAGGTGCGGTCGATCGCCTGCCACCTCCGGTACTCCCAGTGACACATACGGGAATCGCTGTGGCTTCCCCCGCCGAGATCGACATGGAGGGACATGGAGGATATGTTGGACGGCTGGGAGCCGGACCTCGACGAGGTGCTCGGGGAGTTGACAGACACGGAAGCCACGTTGCTGGCTCTAATCCCCCGCGACTGGCGTGTTTTCCCGGGTGGCACCTTCCACACGGAGCCCGTGTTCAGGAAGCTGCAGGAAGAAGTAGTCAGGCGCCGGAGGCCGTATCGCCGGACGCGTTTCCGCCTGGTGGAGGGCGATATGGAATACAACGTCACCATAACTGCTGATGGTGCAGTGACGGTGACTCTATTGAGGAAAGTGGGGGGTGTGAGGCGGTGCTAGAAACGCTCCGCCCACATTATGTTATTAGAATTAAGTTTTGTTATTGTTATAATTTTTGGTTATTTTTTTAGTATCTACTTCCGCAATGGAGCGGCATAATAATGTTAAGTTGGTCAAGTTTTACTTTGAATTAGAAACAAGCGTACGGAGCGCATTTAAGCTAGAAGTTTAGTTTGGTCAGTATTTAAATTTAATTTCAAAACGCAACAGCCGCCATCGCAAGGTTGCATGCGCTGGTGATCGGTTACCCAACACTGCCGAACGCAGCGCCTCTTCACCTCGTTGTGACAGAGCGAAAGCTCCGAGGTGGAGAGAGCAAAAGCTGTGGTGAGTTGCGTGGCCGACACTAGCGCGTGGCTTAGCGATGAGCGGCTCGGGAGTTGCGATCGAGAAACGAAGAGGAGCAGACGTCGCGAGTTTTCGCGTCAGCAGTAAGAAAACGTAAGTGTGAAAGAGAATAGGAAAGTGCAGCAGGGCCCGCGTAGCATAACTAGAATAACGCAAAACATAACCCCTTAATAAACGTGTGAATCAGCTATTGAAAACACGAGGCTTTTATTCGTAGTTAATACTAAAACTAACCCGTAGAATTTGGACGAGGCCAAATTGCCGTCAGCCGTGACACAATCCCGGCAAGATCCCAACTAACCCGTAGTATTTGGACGAGGCACGATTCCCGTCAGCTGTGGCACAATCCCGGCAAGATCCCCAACTAACCCGTAGTATTTGGACGAGGCACGATTCCCGTCAACCGTGGCACAATCCCGGCAAAAATCCCCGTTGCCCGTAGTTGCGTTCGTGGTAGTTTGGTTGGCCAGCAGAGCACCAGGGGTGATACCCTGTACCGCTCACTGTCCCACGTACCGGCGTATTCGGCTGGCGTGAGGTCGTAGTAGTCGTACACTTCGCAGACTCTCTACTCGCCAATGGACATTTCCCGCCCTTCTCCACCGTGTCCAGCGAAATTTACAAATTCCTTGTAAGTTCCGGACCCTGACAGACTGAGTCTGTGCCTTGGCTGGAAACTCCCTTACAAATTTTAATCTAAACAAATGAAATGTAAAGATATGTTTGTAATACTGAGCGATAATTGCATTGCTCGTAATAGAGTATGGCCTGTGAAGCCATACGAAACAAAAAATTACAAAAAAAAAAAATATATATATATATTTAAAAAAAAAAAGGGAATCATAAAACATTGATCTAAAATTTAACAAATATATTGTTATGATAAAGCACTTATGGCATAATTATAAAAGTGAGATTTTTCTGAAAATGAAATAAAAATAAATGAAAATAAAAACTAATAGATATGACTGAATAACAATTACATTTGGAAAGGAACCAGAATTTCAAAAAAAAAAAGAGGGAACTTATAAATAATTCAATGAATGCGTCAGGCTCCCACTGGTACCTGGAGCACGTAAGCACTGGCAGAAAAGTATTTCTCCGTGCCGGTGAAAATACCATAGGCAGGCATTCAAGCTGCAGTACCTTTTTGCCTGGGTACATGTTCTTGTCCAGGCATCATGCCAAGCTAATCGTGCGCAACGGACGCATAGTTGTTTTTGAACAGATGAACGCAGTAAATGGCGTATTTATAGGAAACAAACAGATCGTAGGAAAAAGATACCCACTCAGATGTGGAGATCGGGATCTGATTCCCAAGAAACTGCTAATCATAATAGCCCCGCAACAAGTGCAGCGGCTAGTAACCGATTGGGACTCAAGAGTTTAACCAAACCAAAAATGGTAGACTCGTCAGCGGCCGACAGGGCATACATGAAGGAGATTTCCTCCACCATACCTGAATTTGACGGGAAAAAGATACATCTTCAAAGATTTGAAGTTAGTAAATTTGACAAAAGGAACATACGAAGAGATAGCTGTTAAGGTCATAAAATCAAAAATGATTGGCTCAACACTATACAAGGTACAAAATGAGACGACAATCGATGCAATCATAAAAAAATTGCAAGATACTATAGTTGGTGAAACATCCGACGTAGTAAAAGCCAAATTGTCTAACACCATACAGAGAGGAAAAACTGCCGAAAAGTTCACTACAGAAATTGACAATTTACGAAGGCTCTTGGAGGCTTCGTATATTGATGAGGGCCTATCGGCCGAACATGCTGATAAGTTCAGCACCAAAGAAGCCATTAGCACAATGGTTAAAAACTGTGAACATGGAAAACTGAAAACAATTCTTGAGGCAGGAAACTTTACAACCATGAATGAAGCCATTACAAAGTACTTACAATGTAGTACTGAAATGACAGGCAATCCAAACTCAATATTGTTCGCCCAAAGAGGCCGTGGTAATCACAGAAATAATTATCACGGTAGAGGCAATGGTCGCGGTTATTATAATAATAATAATCGCAATAACGGCCAGAATTATAACTACACTAATAGTTATAGAGGAAGCAATAGAGGAAATGGAAGAGGACGTTATAGAGGAAATAACCACCAAAATGGAGGTTATAACCCTAATAACAATAACAATGTTCGGGTAGCCCAAAACACTTCGGGAAACTCCCAACATCCTTTAGATACTCAGCAGTAGGAAACATCAAAATTCACACCATCAATCTCAGTCAAAACACATTTGTAACTTTTACAAACGTAACAACAGGAAAAGCACTAGTCTTTTTAATAGACACAGGTGCAGATATATCAATATTAAAAGAAAATTCCGATGTTTTTCAATACATCCAAACTAACCATATAATCAATATACAGGGAATAAGTCAAGAGGTACCCAAATCAAAAGGACTTACCTCAATCGAAATACAAACTTCTAAATATATAATTCCACACGATTTTCATATCGTAAATTTACATTTTGCTATTCCTTGTGATGGAATACTAGGAATCGATTTTATTAGAAAATACAACTGTCAATTAGATTTCAACCCATCTGAAGATTGGCTAATAATTAGGCCAAATAATTTAAAATATCCAATTTATGTTCCAATAACATACAGTTCTGGCAACAACTCCATAATTCTGCCAGCAAGATCACAAGTTGTCCGAAAAATTGATATAACCTCAGTAGAAGACAGTGTATTTATTCCGAACCAAGAAATTCAGCATGGTATTTACATAGCAAATATCATAGCAACATCTCAAAACGCATTCATAAGACTGCTAAATTCAACAAATACAGACCAACTTGAAATACGAACCACTTTCAAACTACGACGTAGTTAAAACAAATTCAGAAAACAGAGAATAATCTGTATTAACGCAACTCTCAAAAACTTTCCACCACTATTTCATAAAGAATTAACAAAATTATGCACACAATATAGTGATGTATTCGGACTAGAAACCGAATCGATAACTACAAACAATTTTTATAAACAAAAACTGAGATTGAAGGATGATGAACCGATATACATAAAAAATTATAGAAACCCACCAAAAAAGTCACTTCCAAATTCTGAAAAGAAAAAATGGCGATTAGTAATTGACTATCGTCAGATTAATAAAAAACTGTTGTCCGACAAATTTCCACTCCCTAGAATTGATGATATTTTAGATCAACTAGGTAGAGCAAAATACTTTTCATGCCTGGATTTAATGTCAGGTTTTCATCAAATTGAACTCGAAGAAAGTTCACGAGACGTTACGTCTTTTTCAACAAGCAATGGTTCATATCATTTTACTCGATTACCATTTGGCTTAAAAATAGCGCCAAATTCGTTTCAGAGAATGATGACTATAGCTTTCTCTGGACTTGAACCTTCGCAAGCATTCCTTTACATGGATGACTTAATAGTCATTGGTTGTTCCGAAAAACATATGCTCAAAAACTTAACTGATGTTTTTGAGAGATGTAGGCAACATAACCTTAAGTTACATCCCGAAAAATGTTCATTTTTCATGCATGAAGTCACTTTCCTAGGACATAAATGTACAGACAAAGGAATCTTGCCCGACGACAAAAAATACGAAGTCATTCAAAATTATCCAGTCCCACACGATGCGGACAGCGCTAGAAGATTTGTTGCATCTTGTAACTATTACAGACGATTCATAAAAAATTTCGCCGACTATTCTCGTCACATAACAAGATTATGTAAAAAAGATATAAAATTCGAATGGACAGCTGACTGTCAAAACACCTTCGAACATCTAAAATCGGCACTAATGAAACCAACTCTTTTACAATACCCAGATTTCAGCAAAGAATTTTGCATTATTACAGATGCTAGTAAGCAAGCGTATGGAGCAGTCCTAACTCAAAACAAAAACGGACTCCAGCTCCCAGTTGCATACGCATCAAGATCATTTACGAAAGGCGAAAGCAACAAAAGTACAACAGAACAGGAATTATCAGCTATTCATTGGGCGATAACACATTTAAGACCATATATTTATGGTAGACACTTCACAGTCAAAACAGAACACAGAGCACTTACTATTTTCAATGGTAAACCCTAGTTCCAAACTTACACGTATGAGACTTGAATTAGAGGAATATAATTTTACAGTAGAGTATCTAAAAGGTAAAGACTATTATGTAGCCGATGCGCTATCAAGAATAACAATCACGGACTTAAAAAATATTCAAGTAAATAATAAAATTCTGAAAGTCACTACCAGAAATCAAAGTAAACAGTTAAACTCCTGCGCAGGAATAGAAAAAGAAGATTTGCATAAGCAAACTCTAAATGGTTCTCAGCCCAACGTATACGAAGTCATTGTAAATGACGAGGTACGAAAAGTAGTGACCTTGCGAATAACAGATTCTCTGCGCTTATTAAAACATGGGAAAAAAGTTTTAGCAAGAATTGATGTTAGCGATATGTACACCAATGAAATTCTTGACTTAGGTCAGCTCTTTCAAAGGCTTGAAAAAGAAGCCGGTATACTTAATATCAGCCAACTCAAAGTGGCACCGAGCGAAAAGATCTTTGACACAATATCAATAGAATCTTTTAAAATAATGGGCAATAAAATATTACAATCTTTAAGAGTAGCGCTACTCAAGCCGGTGACCCTATTATCAAATAATGATAAAGAGAAAGAAGCAGTACTGTTTACATTCCATGACATCCAATACATGGAGGTCATACAGGAATAGCTAGAACATTAGCTAAAATAAAAAGGCATTATTTTTGGAAAAACATGACAAGAGATATATCAAAGTATATAAGAAAATGCCCCAAGTGTCAAAAGTCGAAAACGACTAAACACACAAAGACCCCAATGACTATTACTGAAACGCCACAAATGGCTTTCGACAGGGTTATTGTGGATACGATCGGTCCACTACCCAAATCTGAACAAGGAAATGAATACGCAGTAACCTTAATCTGCGATTTAACTAAATATCTAATAGCAATTCCAATAAAAAATAAAAGTGCGAAAACAGTAGCAAAAGCTATATTTGAAGACTTTATTCTGAAGTACGGTCCAATGAAGACGTTCATTACGGACATGGGAACAGAATATAAAAATTCAATAATTGAAGATTTATGTAAAAATCTGAATATAAAAAATATAACTTCTACCGCACATCATCACCAGACTGTGGGTACCGTGGAGCGAAGCCACCGAACACTTAACGAGTTCATACGTTCATACATATCAGTCGACAAAACAGATTGGGATGTATGGCTACAATACTTCGTATATTGCTTTAACACAACACCCTCTATGGCACATGACTATTGTCCATATGAGCTAGTATTTGGTAAAACTTCAAATTTGCCAAAACAATTTAATAGTATAGATAAGATTAAACCATTATACAATTTAGAAGACTATGCTAAGGAATCTAAATTTAGACTAGAACAAGCATATAAAAGA
Organism: Drosophila quinaria; assembly: GCA_035047525.1. Taxonomy (NCBI): domain Eukaryota; kingdom Metazoa; phylum Arthropoda; class Insecta; order Diptera; family Drosophilidae; genus Drosophila; species Drosophila quinaria. The sequence continues at coordinate 14,131 of JAWNPO010000028.1, forward strand.
GCTAGATTAATGTTAGAAGAAAATAAGATAAAACAAAAAACCAATTATGATAAAAGTACTTTAAACTTTGATTTAAAAATAGGTGATCAGGTTTTATTAAAAAATGAAACAGGTCATAAGCTAGATTTTAAATATACTGGACCAGAAAGAAAGAAGAAAATGACAATATAACAATTACAAATAACAAAAATAAAAAACAAATAGTACATAAAGACAGGTTAAAAATTTTTATTTCATAATCAATTTATTTCTCTTATAAATATTTGAAGTATGGCCATACATAGAATAAGAACCATACATAGAATAAGAACCATACATAAAAAAAAAGTATGTCAATATTTTCTGATTCGAAATAAAAAACAAACACAAAAAAAAAAATAAATATTAATAATTAGACAAAAAAAACAACAATACTTAGAAAATAACTTCATATAATTACATTATTTTTCTAAAGGAGGGAGATGTAGTATATTCACATATCGAATGCTCACTGTACTCAGTGGTAAGCATAAATATTATTGCATATTAAGCATTATTAAGCATTGCACAATATTAAGCATTGCCGGTAATATGACCGCTCTTGAGTGCATTTAGTGCATTGAACTAAACAGTGCTGAGTCGGCATATTTGACATGCGCGACGGCTCTGTCACCAAGTGAACATACTTCACCAGCCCTATACATATATGTAAACATTTATACATAAGCTGACCGCTCCTCTGCCGGCGTCACTGGCAGCGCAGTTACGCGATCTTTAGCTTTACGATCAAATTGTTAATAGACTAAGAATCAATTGAATAAAGACACCTAACCGAATCAAGACGAGTTCTTTATTTTACACAGTGAACAGTACCAAAACGGAAGAGACGACGGATTATGGCATGAGGACTCCACCAAGACTGCCGCTATTTGGGTACCACACAGAAGCAGTATTCGATACTCGAGCGAACGACGAGGCGAATGCTTTGTATTTTTAAAGTAAACTACTACCACATATTCAGCTGCTATCTAACACCGAGCGATGACATCCAGACATTTGAAAACAAATTGCACGCGATAGAAGATGCAGCCTCGCACATACAGGGAAAATGCATAATAGCGGGCGATTTCAATTCAAGAGCGGAAGAATGGGGGATGCCAGTAACCAATTCCAGAGGTCGTAGGGTCGTTAACATGACCGCCAGACTTGGACTTATAGTCGCAAACGTAGGCAGAACTCCAACCTTCAGTCGTGTCGGATGTGAAGGTACGGTCCCTGACATAACTCTGGTGTCAGAAAATCTGGCATGCAGGATTATAAGCTGGAAAGTCCTTGACATTTACACTGGCAGCGACCATCAATACATCTTATTCGAGGTAAGGGAGAGTCAAGTCAGGCGCACAGAAAATATTCAGCGTCAGATCCGAAGGTGGAATGTTCGACGCTTAGACAAGGAAGCTTTGATCGCTGAATTTGATAGGAGAACCGACACAGCCCAGCCCACTGAAACTGCTGAGGCCACAGTTAACAGAATCATGTCAACGATTAAAAGAGCGTGCAAAGTCGCGATGCCCAGGTCGGGAAACAGACACCGAGAGTGCCAAGAGGTTTACTGGTGGACAGAGGAAATAAGCACCCTAAGAGAAAGCTGTCTAAGGTGTCGACGCCGGCTAACTAGAGCAAGACGGCGAGGGAGCTCTACCGAAGAAGATGCCCAGAACAGAAAGGCGAGAAAAATGTTAAACGTGGCAATTCGGAAGAGTAAGCTATCAAAATGGAAAGCACTCTGCTACGATATTAGCACCGACCCCTGGGGCCTAGGATATAAAATCGTCATGAAGAAGCTTAAGGCAAGAAGCTCACTTCCTAGTCTGGATGCGGAAAAAATGGATAACATTGTCCACACACTTTTTCCCACCCACCAGGTCAGATCCTCTGCGCGGTCAATAGAAGCAACAAAAGCCAGCCCAGTGGAGCTATTCACTGAGAATGAGCTTGTGATAGCGGCAAAACGCCTAAAGAACGGGAAAACTCCAGGCCCCGATTGCATTCCAGCCGAAGTGCTCAAAGCTATAGCAGAAAGTCGACCCAGAAAGCTGCTGGAAATGTACAATGCGTGCATCCGGTCTGGCACTTTTCCCGAGCCATGGGAAGTACAACGGTTGGTCCTGATAAGCAAGGGTAAGGGCGATCCCGAAACTGCGTCAGCCTACCGACCGCTCTGTATGCTAGACACAGCAGGAAAGCTTTTAGAGAAGCGTATTAAGCCCCGCTTAGCAGCCGCAGTTGAGAATGCTGGAGGACTCTCTCCGAGACAGTTCGGCTTTAGACCAGGCAGATCCACAATTGGAGCAATCCATGAGGTCACAAATGCAGCGCTCGCAAGCCACCAAGGCAATCATTACTCCCGTCCAATAGTCCTCCTGGCTACGCTGGACGTGAAAAATGCTTTTAACAGAGTTAGGTGGGCAGAAATGATCAAAGCCCTCCAAAATCGTTTCTGTACCCCAGAATATCTGATGCGCATTATACATAGCTATCTCGAAAACCGAAAGCTAGTGTACCCTACAACTGCAGGAGAGAAATGCATCCAAGTCACAGCCGGAGCTGCTCAAGGATCTATCCTAGGACCAGATCTGTGGAATATAGCCTATGACGAGATCCTCCGCATAGAGATGCCAGACGATATATTCCTCGTAGGATACGCTGACGACATAGCGGCAGTTATCACGGCTCGTAACACAGATTATGCACAACGCAAGCTCACGCAGGTGATGATCCATGTGAAAAACTGGCTGGACTCTTGTTGGCCGCTTTATCGGCCGGTAAAATTGCTGCCTTTCGAGTTCAGCAAATCCAAAGCAGATCCAAAGTTGTTCCCCAATACGAATGCTCGTCCCACGATGTTTTTAATAAATTGCCAAAAAAAAAGAATTTTGCTTCAATGTTTCCGTTTATTCTCTTCTGCTGCTCTATTAGAACTAAGTCTACGTGATTTGCAAATTTACATGGGTAGATACAAGAATGGTAGGAGAAAGAGTAGTGCAAACAATTGAGAGAGAGACTTTGGCGTTGCCAGGCTATCAAATTACTTTACATTGATCTAGTTCTTTCGATTGGTTAACATAATTCTTGGTGAGCTGAGCTTGTCCTCCAACATTCTCCCAGCGTTGAAAGACTCGACTTTCAAACAATTAATCTGTTGGAAGAGGCGCAAGCTTGTGAATTGGACGTCTGAGAATGCCCTTCGCTGTTCGCACATGTATAATGACGAGCTGCCCAACGGATAGATACCTCTCCTCTCCAGTCCACTTAATGCGTTGTTGAAGAGTGTGCACATAGTCTCTTTGCCAAAGTGACCAAAACTGCTGCTTAAGGTATGTCACACGCTGCCATCTATCCACGTAGCGTAACTCCTTGCCAGGCGGATCTGAGTTGCGATGAAGAGCAGCTTCTGGAGCTGATGTTAGCGATGTTCCTATTAAGAGAAGAGCTGGAGTGACAGCAGCGATGTCGTTTGGATCATCCGAAGCTAGAGCAATTGGCCTCGAGTTGAGAATGGCTTCGACATCTACAAACAGTGTTTGCATCTCTTCGTATGTAAGGTGCGCGTTAGTTAGGTTCTTCACAACCAATGTTTTAGCCGCCTTAACAGCTGCCTCCCAGAGGCCTCCGAAATGTGGTGCTCTAGGTGGGATAAAACAAAATTCGAAACCTTTAGATCTGCTGTACAAATTAATGATATCAATGGCTGATTCACTTAAGAATTGCCTTGCGAATTCTGCTAATTTTGTAGCTGCGCCAACAAAGTTGGTTCCGTTATCGCAACATAGGCGTTCAGGTACGACACGTCGTGCAATGAATCGTCGGAGACATAGCAAGAAACTGTTCGTAGACAATTCTGAAATCAGCTCGATGTGAATTGCCTTCGAAGCGAAGCAGACAAAGATGGCCGCATATGTCTTATACGGAGCCTTGCCTCGGAGCCGATACGTTGTGAAAAACGGTCCGCAGAAATCCACGCCGGTGATGATTGCCCATTATTTGCTTCATTAATCGGGGCTTGTAGTGGATGCAACGTACGCAGCTACGCACGACCTTACGTGTTAAGGCTCGTGCATTGATCACCCAAATCCTTTCACGCAACAGAGCGAGCAAGATCCTAGGCCCAGCATGAAGATTGCTGCGATGCAAATGTTCAACGTAGAGTTTTGTGAATCGATGTTGTTGTGGCAGCAGCGCTTGATGTTTTGCTTCAAACATCATTTCGTCATTGGTGAGGCGACCACCAACTCTCATCACACACACAATAGCGTTATCAATGTTCATTTCATGTACAAATGGTGCCAGTCCTTGTAGACTAGGCTGTAGAGGTTGATTTTTCTTCAACTTAGCTATTTCCTTAGCGTATGCTTCTCCTTGAATTAGTGCGATGATTCTCCAGAATGACTTGGTCATTTCAACAGCTGATATTGGCAAAGTTCGACTTGCCATTAACGAGTGGTCAGGCTTGACTCTGTTAGTGCTGCGAAACATGTAAGAAACTACGTGAAGAATGCGGAGATAGGATGAATACTTATCGATTATTGAATTTATGTCCGACTGTGGGGCGCTGTCAGTGTTGATGCAAACGAGTGATGCCTTCGCGCGTACTTCTGTCGGTGGTGGCAGCGGTTCTTTCAACTGTGGCCACTCATCGCTAGGAAGTCTTAAAAAATCGGGACCTTTCATCCACGTGTTTGTGAGTAAGTCGGAAGCACGACATCCACGTGATATGATGTCTGCCGGATTCTTGGCTGAGGGAACATGCCTCCAAATGACGTTTGAATGTTCCTGGAGTTCAGATACCCTGTTGGCAACAAAGCATTGCAACTTTGAAGAATACATTTGAAGCCACTGTAAGACGATCTTGGAATCGCTCCAAAAATAGACCCGTTCTACATAAATTGCTAGCTTCTCCGCAAATTTCCGCCAAACTCGACTCAGTAGTAGGGCGCCACAGAGTTCGAGTCTCGGTAATGATTGCACCTTCATAGGCGCTACCTTCGACTTTGCCACTAGCAGGTTTACCTCTATGCCATGTGACAGTTGAGCACGAACGTATATGCAGCATCCATAAGCTCGTTCAGACGCGTCGGAAAATCTGTGTATTTCGCAGCGGCGCGCCAGAGAAGTGAACACAAATCGAGGAATAGCTAGTTTATGTAAATACTTTAAATCATCCAGTATCTCAGTCCATCTTTCGCGTAGAACTTCCTCAACAGGTGCATCCCAATCGATTCCTTTTAGCGTTAAATCCTGGAGAAGAATTTTGCAGCGAATGACTATGGGGCTAATGAGTCCTAAGAGATCAAATGTTCGAGCAATTCTAGAGAGTATGGAGCGTTTTGTTATTGGCTCGTTTTCATGGCATTCGTAACGAAATACGAATATATCCCGATGAGGTTGCCATGCTACGCCCAATGTTTTGGTGACGTCTTGATCGTCGAGAGTGATAAAAACCTCGTTCTCAAATGTAGGAGTGATGTCCTTAGAGTTGCTGTTGAATTTTGTGAGTTGCAATCCAGCCTTTGCGAGAATTTTTACCGCTTCATCCTTTTTCTGTTGCAGAAGAGGAATGTCATTTGCACCCGTGAGAACGTCATCCACGTACAAGTCACTGCGCAACGTTGCAGCACCTACGGGGAATTCAGCCGCGTATAAATCAGCGATATGATGAACGCTTCTTATTGCAAGATAAGGAGCAGCTGACGTTCCGTATGTAATTGTGTTGAGTTGATAGGTTTCTATCTCATGTGATGGGTTTGACCTCCACAAGATCCATTGGTAGCGTTTGTCTTTCTCTTCCACAGTAAACTGCCTGTACGTTATATATAGATATGCACATTTTTCTATTATTTTTTTTACACTGCCGTTTTATTTTATATGACTCCCTTGTAAAAAAAATTATGATTCAGTCTGACCTGTGTTCCTCCGTCGTCACCTGTGGCTTTAGGTCTCAAATGTGTGCCCGTTTTATCTTGTTGTCCGCCAGTGATTGCAACTTGCATATTACGGGCGACACGAAATCCATGGTCCGATAAGGTCCACCAAATCTTGGTGCCAGTTTTGCTGCGAATCCATCAGCCGCGTTTGACAGATGATGCTCCTTCAGCCAGACTTTGTCGCCCACGCTGGGTTTCCATAGCCTCCTTCGCAAGTTATAGTGCCGAGCCTGGTCCTGGGCTGCCTTCTCTAAGCTCCTGCGCACTATTTCGAAAATTTCTTTGAGCTTTTTGGCATAAGCCCGTGGCTCCTGTGTAGCTTGTCCTGTGCCGATGGCCACCTCATCGTAAAGTGCTCGTGGCAGCCGAGGCTCTCGGCCCTGAGTCACGAACGCTGGTGAGTATCCCGTTGAAGCAGTCACACTGGTGTTGACGGCCAACGTGATTTCTGTAAGAGCCTCATCCCAGCACCTCTGATTTGCTCCTGCAAATTGGGCTACCATCGTTTTTACGGTTCGGTTAGCTCATTCCGTAGGGTTTTCTTGTGGTGTGTATGGTGCCGTGTATTGGTGCCTCACACCCATATCCTGAAGAAAACTCTTAAACGATTTGCTGGTAAACTCGACCCCGTTATCGGTAATGAGTACCTTTGGGACTTGAATGTTGCCAGAATCCTCTCCCTGAATGCCTTCTGGAGTGTCGCGGCTGTTGCGCTTCGTAAGTGCACCAGCTCCGTCCATTTTGAAAAACGATCGATAAACACCAGGAGTGTAGTGTTGCCGTGCTTTGATCGTGGTAGTGGCCCAACAAAATCTGCGCACACTGTAGCCCAGGCTCCTCCGGGATCTGTGTGAGAATTTGTCCGGCCGCCTGCAACTGGTTAGGTTTATCCTGCTGACAGACCTCGCAACGTTGCACGTATGCCCGATCGTCGCGGTGTAATCCTGGCCAATAATAGAGTGCTGCCACCCTAGCTATCGTTTTCCGTGTGCCGGTGTGTCCCGCCGCTGCTGTATCGTGGTTTTCTTGTAACACTCGCTGTCTCTCGTCCTTTGGAAGGCACAGTTTCCAAGATGGCAAAATAATGGCCAAGATGAATAAATAAGAAGACAGATATTTCAATTTCAATGGTTTATTGGCGGCTCCTGACCGACTCTTTAACTTTAGTTATAATATAATGTATAATTGGATGCCTTTGGCTTCTGCGCCGTTCATCTTGGGGTTCCTCGTCCTCTTTCGGGGTCTCGTTTGGATCCGCCAGGGATCCTACTCGGGTCAGCAGGCTTCTGCTCCCGGTCGGGTGCCTCCTGGGTCGTCTCCCGTCTCTGGACGGCACGGCACGGCCTACGAAGGATCCTGCGGCAGCAAGGAACGCTGGATGTCCTGCCAGAGCAAGGACTGTTGACTTGATGATGTGTATACCTCGAGTGCTGGCGCGCTATTGAACTCTCGAGTCAGCGATTACCTGCCTTTTTATAGGCGCCAGCCGTAGAAATAATGGCTCATTTGCTCACTCACCGCTCACTTAACGATGCTCTCGCTCACTATTCGTCAAACTAACGGTGCCCGCGCTCAGGCTCTCACTAATGCTAACCATGGGCGTCGTAACCTAGAATTGTTGTGGGGAACAAATATTGTTCCTCACAATATAAAATTCTTTGTCCTGACTCACTAACTCACTGAGCATCAACGTGCAGCCCAAACGGTAAGAGATAGAAAGCTGAAATAGGTGAGATAATTTCATTGTGCAGTAAGACGGCATTTTGCGAAATTCCACCTGTAAGTGGGTCAAAATCGGGGTCAAAGGTCACCGAGGTCAAAGGTTCTCAAGATATCTCAACCAAACTCACAGATTGCATGTTTGGGACTGTCTCTTATATTCTGACCAAATTTGGTCAAAGTCGGATGACTATATTATATAGCTGCCATAGGAACAATCGGAAGCAAATTGACCTTTAGTACGAACAACATTTTTGTTTCTTAAGATATCTCAACCAAACTTACAGATTATATGTTTGGGACTTTCTCTTACATCCTAACCAAATTTGGTCAAAGTCGGATTACTATATCATATAGCTGCCATAGGAACAATCGGATGAAAATTATTTTTTAGAACCGAAAACTCTGTTGTTGTATGAGATATCCTAACAAAACTCATAGATTAACTCTTCTTGCTAAATTTAGACATTTTCTACAAATTTAGCTTTTTCCCGCCAAATTTAGCTATTTCCCGCTAAATCTGGATTTCTCTCGCTGCATCGATAAATCTGACTCTAACCTAAGACCAATTACCGATGAAAAACATTAAAACATGTTTCAAATATTTCCGGTTTTTACAAAAAATGCTATCCATGCCCTCTAGTGCAGCTGGCGCAGTAATTGTCTTTTCGTCGACCCAGTATTGCTTCTTTGCGGCAATGCGTCGTGCCAAAAATGATTGTTGCCGAATGCTTTCCAGAGAGAGATAAAGAGAGCGGACTCTCTCACATTTTTCATGAGAGAATGTATGCAAAGAATAGAAAAGTAATTGACAGTAAGGGCATATCAATCTTTGAACACCCTAGCAGCAAAATATTTCACATCATATCAGTGGAATTGATTGCAATGAGCACTTATAATTAAAACTACAATTTATGATAAAAATAAACAAATATTCTATAGTTTGGTGAAAATAATTCCTAAGAAAAAAATATTTTTACTGTAAAACTTATGCAATTTTGGGAAGGGTATGCAAACGTCGCGCAATGAAAGAGTGTGACGCGTGCCAAGTTCAAAGAGAATCGAAAGTGCAACAAAAAATGAGTGTTTTAATCGATTGTTATGCTTTTGTCTTTTTCTGTTTGCCTTTGTCTTGTTTCGGCTGACATTTGTGGCACGCGTGTTTTGACATCGAGTGGTGACAATTTAAGTGAAATTAATTGTGTCAATAAGTGGCTTTTTAATTTGTTATTATTAAGCAAAAGTGTTAATATTAAAATAAATAATATGGTTGGAGAACGGCAAACGCGGCGCTTGAAAGCAGCAGAAAGGGAGCGTTTGCAAAATTTATTGTGCATAGGAAATGAAGTGCAGCACCCCGGGGCTCATGAAGTGCGCGCGCTCGATTTGGCTTTGCCAGATGAGAGTGCGCATGAAATGCAAGATAAAATGGACGTTGACTTACTGGACATTAGATTAGATGAAAGTAAAATTAGTTTGACAGAGAAGTTGCGCAATTGGTTTTTAAAGTATAAACCCAGACGCGATTGCACCATTGAATTAATTAATATTCTACGTGGTGAAAATTTAAATGTGGGCGCTTTTTACAAGTTTGCCTCTGATTCGAAGCCCGAAATATCCATCATTAATGGGGGATCTTATTTAAATGTGGGGTTAAAAAATCAATTAGTTAAAATAAAGGAAGGAATAAAATTGCTAAGCAGCTTGAGCTTAGACATCAATATTGATGGATTACCATTATTTAATAGTTCTAAGGCTCAACTGAGGCCAATTTTAATTCGTATCAATAATGTTGGAAGTGTGGCAGTTTTTCCGGTCGGTGTTTTCTTAGGTAAAAGTAAGCCGGGAAATTGTAATGAGTTTCTTAGCGACTTCTGCACAGAGTTGGGTGAAGTTACGAATAGCGGTGTAATAGTTGGCGGAAGAAAGGTTTTTGTTAGACTTCGAGCAATAGTGTGTGATGCGCCGGCTAGAGCTTTTATTAGTGGTACTCCGGGTCATACGTCTCGCCATGGTTGTACACAGGTAGCCAAAAAAATTAATTCGACATTAACGTACAGTACAGAGTCGGGGGTTTTATTGACGGGGTTTTATTGACGGCCATCACAGTAAGGAATATTTATCGCAAAAGTGCGCCTTAGAAAAGATTAGTGTTTGTATGGTAACTCATATACCCCTAGATTGCATGGACCTAGTTGAACTAGGAGTCATGAGAAAGTATTTGAATCGACTTCAGAACAATTTGGTTAAGAAGAAATTATCCGATCTGCAAAAAATAATGTTTCACGTAAATTAATATTTATGCGGAGCCATGTGCCGAAGGAGTTTGTACGCAAACCGCGAGCATTAAATGAACTGCCGCATTGGAAAGCGACTGAGTTCCGCCAATTTCTGTTGTATACTGGCATTGTCGCTTTGCAAGACGAAGTTGATGATGACCAGTACTATGTATTTTTATTGTTACACTGTGCTTACAGATTACTTTGTAATCCACAGCAACGCGATACGAGATTGGAAACTTCTCAGCAAATGCTAAATCTGTTTGTTGAGAATTTTCCAAAGATTTTCGGCAATGACAGTGTATCATATAATGTACATAGCCTATTGCATGTTAGCGAAACAGTTCAACAGATCGGAGATCCGATTTCTGGTTCCGCATATGGATTCGAAAATTATTTGCAAGTTCTTGAAAATTCCGTCACAAAGCCATCGAAAATTCTAGAGCAGATCCATAGAAAAATAGTTCAGGAAAACTTTATAGTCCCGACTATAAGTGAATTCCCTATAATAAAGGGCAAAAAATGTATGTTTAGAGAATTAGTTTTGACTTCCGGTTCCCCTAACAATTATTGTTATAGTTTGTTTTTATTTTTAGTGACTTTTCTAATTTGTAGAAGTAAGTTTTAGTTAACTTGAGGTCTAGTATGTCTATAAGACAACCAATAAACAACAACACTTAAAACACTTGCAGAATGCAAGGAGCATGGCTCGGTATACAGCTGTTTCAAGAGATGCCAATCTCTATCATCAATACCGTTGTGCTGACTTGACCAGCGATCCAAGCTTAATGTCTCTTTTGAGAAGCCAGAACCAGTTGTGAATTCTAGTGTCTCAAGAGTGAAAAACAGCCGAGATGCTGATCAAGCCCTTTGTGTGTTGTTGTTGTCGTCGTTATTGTGCAAATGCCATCGGCATTTTTAATGCAATAACAATTTTGTTTTTGTTTTCAATTTCAGAAATCCGACGTGTTGTTCGATTTGTTTAAAAAGTTTGTTTGTTTTTATTTTTAGTGACCTTTCTAATTTGTAGAAGTAAGTTTTAGTTAACTTGAGGTTTGTTGGTTGTCTTATAGACATACTAGGCCTCAAGTTAACTAAAACTTACTTTTACAAATTAGAAAGGTCACTAAAAATTAAAACAAACAAACTTTTTAAACAAATCGAACAACACGTCGGATTTCTGAAATTGAAACAAGAACACAAAAATTGTTATTGCATTAAAAATGCCGATGGCATTTGCACAATAACGACGACAACAACAACACACAATGGGCTTGATCAGCATCTCGGCTGTTTTTCACTCTTGAGACACTAGAATTCACAACTGGTTCTGGCTTCTCAAAAGTGACATTAAGCTTGGATCGCTGGTCAAGTCAGCACAACGGTACTGATGATAGAGATTGGCATCTCTTGAAACAGCTGTATACCGAGCCATGCTCCTTGCATTCTGCAAGTGTTTTGTGTGTTGTTGTTTGTTGGTTGTCTTATAGACATACTAGACCTCAAGTTAACTAAAACTTACTTCTAATTATTGTTATATTAAGAAAAATATCCCCATCTGCATTGAGTCCTTTTCAGATAATCTTGAAACTGCCCTTATAATTGGTCGGAAATTCAAATATTTATTCTTTGGCGACCCAATTAATTCCCTAAGTTTGAGGATTTATTTTGTAAAAAATGATTCATTTGGTGAAGTCGAATCATTTAAATTCTCTGACTTTGAGTCTAAGGCTGTCGGGTTACCACACAAGGGGGGATTGTTGCTTATGCCGCTTCTTCACTGTTATTCAATTTAATAAACTTACAATTTTGCTTTTAATACAATTAATTCTCCACCTTCATATAAAATTTATTTAAACTAAAATGTTATTCTTAATAGAAAAAATGACCAGCCCAATTAAACGTTTTACTCAAATTCCACTGCGTAAGTATATTAGAAACCATTTAATTATCTAATTTGATTCACAACATTTTTTCCAATTAAGTCAATACAGAAGAAAATATTCCACCCAATGGCATGAACACGGACCAAAAAATCGATGCGTTGATTGGTAATTATAAACAATTATTTACACATTTTGTATATTATTAATATGTTTTGTATTTTTCGAGAATTGGTCAAAAAACAACAGGAGCAACAGTTGCAACAGCAACATCAAATAAAGATACTGGCCGACCAAATAGCCAATCAAACAGTGCTCATCCGGCAGCTTTTGACGGAGAGGAGCAATTCCGAGGAGTTTTCGAATATTTTTCCTCTGGAAAAAGAGGAGGATATGCTGAGGCTAACGGACGAAATCAGCCCAGAAACACGGATTAAATATGTAAGTTAAGCATCTGGAATGCAATTGATATACATATATTCATACACTTTTTTTTTTTCGCAGGTGACAGCAATGAAGAAAATCCTAGCTCCTGTGGGCATTAAAAAGGGATTGCCACGCATCCTCTCAGCTGACATCATTGATCAGTACAATATTCATGGGGTCAAGCAAAGGGATTGAAATCGTTGCCCAAATTTTACCGTGCGCTTCTTGGTTATATATTTAAGAAATAATGTTAAACAAATTTAATAATGTTATTCTTATTTCTCTATATTATTCCAGACTCAATTCCGGACTCCGCAAATGGCGATGTGGAGGAGGAGCTGCGCCTCGCACTTATGGCACAAAAGAAAAATTTCCACAAGAAGAATTCTTTAAAGCGGAAAGCGGAGTCGCAGGAAAATGCAGTTAATTAGCTTAATAATAATAAGTATAATAATAATATGTATAATAATAATAACTAATAATATGTGTAATTATATATAACATATATAAAATGAATAATTAGTAATTATTAATAAATGCAATAATAATGTGATTAAAAGTAATAATTATAATAATAAATGTCATAATAATGTATATAATATTAATATAAAATATATTAATTAACAATTAATAAATTTCATAATAATAATTATATTAAAGTGAATTTTTTGTAAAATGTATGTGGACGGCATTGCTATCAAGAGAGAAGCATCTCTCCATGCATGGCATTGGGTCGACCTAGCGGCGATTATGTCGTTCTATTGACGGCATTGCGTCAAACGAGCATCAATTATGTCCCCTCCCTGCATACCTTTGCGGCGACCTAGCGTCGATAATATCGCTCTCTGCATACCAAAGTGGCGAACGAGCATCGATTATGTTGCCTCCCTGCATACCATTGCGTCAAACAAGCGTCGATTATGTCGCTGTATTGACGGCATTGCGTAAAACGAGCAGCGATTATGTTCCCTCCCTGCATACCAATGCGGCGACCTAGCGTGCATGAAAAATCATTGACGTTTTTAGCGGACATCGCCTTGCAAAAAAGTCAATCGAACACATTGTGAGGGAATCAAGCGTGCGTCGTCGACAGTCACAAAAACGTCGACGAAACGTTGATACAGAATCGGTCTGCTGTACTAGAGGGTGTATATAAAACTCTTTGTCCTGACTCACTGACTCATTGACTCACTGACTGAGAATCAACGTGCAGCCCAAACGGTAGAGAATAGAAAGCTGAACATAGGTGAGATAATTTCATCGTGCAATAAGACGGCGCGCCGCGGCGTTTAGCGAAATTCGACCTGTAAGTGAGTCAAAATCAAGGTGAAAAAAACTTTTTTTCTTAAGATATCTCAACCAAACTCACAGATTGTATGTGTGGGACTGTCTCTTACATTCGGACAAAATTTGGTCAATGTCGGGTTACTATATCATAAAGGTGCCATAGGAACAATCGGATGCAAAATAACCTTTAGAATGAAAAACTTTTGTGTTTCTTAAGATATCTCAACCAAACTCACAGATTATATGTTTGGGACTGGCTCTTACATCCTGACCAAATTTGGTCAAAGTCGGATGACTATATCATATAGCTGCCACAGGAACAATCGGATGCAAAATAACCTTTAGTATGAAAAACTTTTTTTTTTCTGAAGATATCTCAACCAAACTCAATGCTTGTATATTTGGGGCTGTCTCTCACTATCTGGTCAAATGTGGTCAAAGTCGAGTTACTATATCATATAGCTGCCATAGGAACAATCGGATGAAATAACTTTTAGTACGAAAAACTTTTGTGTTTCTTAAGATATCTCAACCAAACTCACAGATTGTATGTTTGGGGCTGTGTCTTACATTCTGACCAAATATCATATAGCTGCCATAGGAACAATTGGACCCAAATTATTTTTTAGAACCAAAAACTCTGTTATGGTATATCCTAACAAAACTCATAGATTACCACTTCTTGCTAAAATTTGGCATTTTCCCCAAATTTAGCCTTTTCCCGCCAAATTTAGCTTTTTCCCGCCAAATTTAGCCTTTTCCCGCTAAATATGGATTTTTCTCGCTGAATCGATAAATCTGACTTTAACCAAAGTCCCTTTACCGGGGAAAAACATTAGAAATGCTATATTATATAAATTTTATAAACGGGACTACTTAAGATGGTCTTTTTAATTTTGCGAGCGAAGCGAGCGAGGGTTGGCGAGCGAAGCGAGTAGAGTATTATATAAATTTGTTAAACCGGACTACTAAAGATGTTCTTTTTAATTTTGCGAAAAAAGCGAGTTGGGGGTTGCCGAGCGAACCGAGCGGGGGCGGAGCCCCTAGTATATATATATATATATATATATATATCTTAAAAAAAACCTCTTTACATGGTGAAAGTCTAGTGACGAAAACAGTTTTATGTCCCAAAATTTCTGATATCCAATTTTGTGACGAATAATATTAATTTTTACATATAAATTATTTTAAAAAAAATGTTCCACTCGACACATTGTTCTTAAATGTCTCAATTCCTTATATCAAATAAAGCGCACTCTTTTGCGCAGTGCCGAATGCAAATTTTTTTTTCATCTCATTTTCGGAAGGCCCCTTAAAACTTCAAAATGAATTATTTTTTGATCGAGTAGTCGGATTTTGATCATCGAGGTGTCATTCGACGCTTATTTTTTTTTAGAATATTAAAAAATTCAAAACAAAAATTCAAAAAAAAAAAATTCAAAAAAAAATTCAAAAATGCTCCAACGGAACCATTGCTCCAATAATTTAAATTTTTCCCCTCCTACTTACACCTGTTTATCTCACGAACCAGGTGAGTTTTCAAGAAAGTCTTAGTATGCATATTTGTAAGTTAAATTGATACCTTTCGATCCGAATCAAACTCGACCCTATAGGACCGTCATAGCAAATTTTCCATCCTTCCTGTGTATATATGCTAGTCGCCTTCGCTCCCTTCGTGCTGCTTTCGTCACTAGCGTGGACTGCCGTCCGAAGTGATATTACGAAGGTGTATTTTGGGGACACATAAAAGGTATCCTTTTTTATAGCTTAATCGATCAATAATAGAGTCCTAAGCACTCTTATTAAATCTTTTTTATTCTTCGGTTATCCGTTTTAAAGCTACATATGTATATGAAAACAGCATTTTGGGTACTTTTAAAAACACGTGTGAATTGAGGACTTGTATCCTCAAAAATCACGACACTTAACAATTTGAATTATCACTGCGGACGGCAGTCCGCGCTAGTGACGAAAGCAGCACGAAGGGTGCGAAGGCGACCAGCATATATAAGTTAAAACGGGCAACGTAGCTGCAACGAACGGCAGCCCAAGACCGGACGTGGAATACTTGCAGCTGAACGGCCAGAAGTACCCGTTGGTTACACGCGCGCAAAAAGTGACCATCGGAAAGCTGTCGCGAGACGCTGACGTTGCGATCAGCCGGCCAGTGCAACGGACTCTTGGAAGCAGCGAAATTGGATACCCTGCATGCGCGCTGGTAGTGACCGGCAACAGACGGGCACAAGGCGCTGACGAGGCATTCTGCTGGGAACGCAGCCGGCACATCGAGGCTTCGTGGGATTACTTTAAGCTAGATACAATTTAGTTCTTAACTCAATACGCTGAAGTTAACACTTAGAGTAATCTGACGGCTCTCATGGGTGTCAGTCAATAATAAATAAAACATATAAAATAATCAAACGGCCCTAACGGGTGTTTTTTAACCAATTGAATTATAATAAAGAATTATATAAAGAAAATACTAAAACAGAGACTATTTAACTGGCGCCCAACGCAATTAAGTACTCGCGTAATAAAAATAAAAAAATTTAAAAAATATTTTTAGTGACTGAAATCGTAAAGCGCACGCGTCGCGTGATACAAAACAATGACATATGTGATGTGAAAAAATATCGAACAACTTTTTGAGCAACTGAACAAAAATTGGTGAAAACATACTTAAAATATCTTGTAATGTGAAACAAGTGACCGTGAAAAAATATTAAACAAGAAGACATAAATTTATGTGTAACAAATAAACAGAAGATCTGTAAAAAAAAAACACTTAAAATATCTGTTGATGTTGAAAGAATTATTAATCCAAAAAAATAATTCGAAAAATAAATACTATCTGGTACATGATACAACTCAAAAAAATGTTTTTTCGTGCGTCAAAACAACGAGAAAAGAAGAGAAAAACAATTATCAACATTAAATGACTACATCGAGGGAGCAACATTATCGTAACACCTCAGCGACCGTGCCATCGGATTTAAGAATTAGGCTCATAATTTCAAAAGAACAAACATGTAAGTGGGATGTTCATTATTTGATTAAAAAAAAAAATTTTAAATAAAAAACAATTTTTGAAGAAAAGGGAGTATGTCAGTCACTCCTGAAATGATTTCCAACATGGAGGCCACTATCAATGCGGCCCTAGAAAGACAAACGGCAGAATTTCGAGCACAAATAGATGCCCTAAGAAAGGAAGTGGTAGAACACATGGTAGCTCACGCGGAGCCAGAATATCAGAGAGCGTTCATAAATAGGGAAATCAAATGTGACGAGCCCTTAGACGCAGTAAAAACGGTGCCGGAATTTGACGGCACACAAGCAAAATTCGTCTCTTAGCGACAGGCTGCACTTACAGCGTATGAGCTGTTCGAGCCATACGTTGGAAGTAGCAGACACTTTCAGGCGGTTCTAATCATTAGGAAAAAAATAAAGAAAGACGCTAACGCGCAACTCGCATCACACAATACGGTATTGAATTTCAGGGCTATAATAGATCGGCTCTACAATTCTTACGCCGACAAGACTCCTATACTGGTGCTGACACAGGAGCTCAATTTCTTGAGGCAGGGATAACTTCCCCTCACTTAATACTATAACAACATCCAACATAAGCTCACGATTTTGACACACAAAACACTCATGGCTCAAGATACGGCTTCTGCCACTATCTTAAACAAAAAATTCAGAGAGGATGCTTTGCATGCTTTCATCTCCGGACCTAAGAAGTCTTTGAAAACTGCAGTTTTCCCTGCACAACCACGGGATTTGCAATCAGCATTAGCCCTCGCTCGAGAAGCAGAGGCTAGTAACGAACTAGGCATATTTGCGACAACCCTAGTCATAGAAATTCACCCTGGCGTAGCGGCCCTCAGCAAAACGGTTTTCAAACCCAGCAGAAGAATTCTCAATTCACGAAAGCCCAGAACCAGGACCAGGTGAACGCAAGTTCATCTAGCGGCAAACAGAGTTTTGCCCAGCCCCAGGCTCACAGACTCTTTCTACCCCAGAACCCATGGACGTTGATTCGTCCTCACGTTTCAGACAACCTACAAAATTTCAGCAAAACAGAAATAACACTTTTGGAGGTAACTCCACAAAAGCCCAGATGATAGATCTTACTTCCCAAGAGCTAACAAATGACCAAGAATATGAATCGGATGCCCAAGGCGCGTTAGAGGTCCTGAATGATGACCTCTCGGACTCGGACAGTTGCAATTTTTTAGAAGTCAGTCCCTGTTACCGTTCATCACGAGAACAGTAGCAGGGCGCACGATCAAATTGCTCGTGGATACAGGGGCTTCGAACAACTACATCAAGCCACTCCCAGAGTTAAAAAACATAGTGCCCGTAGAAGCCCCCTTCAACGTAAAATCCATTCATGGCAGCACTGAGGTCAAACAGAAATGCCTTATTCGCCTTTTCGAAATAAAAACATATTTTTTTATCATAAACACTCATAAGGATTTCGACGGTATAATAGGCCTTGATCTTCTCAAAAAAGTCAATGCAAAGATCGACTTCACCCTGTATTGACCAGCTGCTACTTGCCCTCTGACCTTTAGCCCTTGAGCTCGTTTCATCTAGTTGAGATCTTCGTTTGGATTTCCTAGAAACGACCAGCGAAATTAGCCTGTGGGTGGGTTCGATGAAGTCTCACAAATGTCACTCATGGGTATATACATAAATAAAAGTAGGAAAACCAAGCCATAGTATATAGGAAAGAATTGATAGAAAGAGCGGAGAGTATTGCAATCACAAAAAAAAATCAAACGGAATCGATTAAAATGCTGATGCTGCTCAGGTGTTCCAGCAGATTATCGCGTCACAACCCTCCCTACCTATGAGCCTTCTCGCGAAAGAGAAATATCAAAAGCTCCCAAAATTCGTTTACCCCTGCATCACTTTAAGGAAAGAAAGTTTATTTTACTCCATAATTACTTTTTAATAATATTCTTCAAATAAATTTTATAATCATTTCAGTCAGTTGACAATTTTAATTTCTCTAATAGTACACGACTTCATTTCATTTTCTGTTATTTAAATCTTAATCTTCATCATTCTGTTTTACTTATTAATTCTGCATGTCTGTACAGTACAACTTAAACAAGCATTTTAGTTATTTTAGAAGGTTTAATGTATAGTGACTTTGAACAAGTAATCGCTATTTATTATCTTTACTCTCCAGGTATTTATTTCTAAGATTAGAATATGCAATTATGATTTTATAGGTGCATGCTATTTATGGTTTTACTATGTTTAAGCTTCTGTCACTCAAAGCAATTTTATTCTTGTACACTAAAGTCATTACATATTATTGATTTCTATAAACTTAAATAAATCCAAAGGCAAATAAAAAGAACGTAGTGAAAGCAACCATTAGAATTTCAAAAACAGTTTTATATTTAAATTTTATTTATTTATTTAATGTCAACTAAGAGCAGTTGACCAATTAAGTAAAAATTAAAGTATAAGTTTTTATTTTTTATTTATTTATTCATTTATTTATTAAAAGCAAACATTGCTGCCTCTAGTTTACAATATAAATATACATTATAATTACAATAGATAATAGAATAATATAAGAAATTAAAAAGTAAAGAAAGCCTAAATGAACTTACAAGTTAAATCTAATAGCACCACCGACACGATGGAGGTATTTTATTTGCCAGTCCGGCGGGCTATGCCCCTATTCACAGCCAAGGTCTGTCAGTGGCGCAATGGCGTAAATCAGGAGTGATAAGATAAGACTGTTCATAAGCCTACACATTGTGGAAGGAGCATTACACAGCCCGAATGGCATCACTTTAAATTGGTATAAGGGCAAACCAGGGACAGTGAACGCTGTCAGGGGCTTCGCTTCCTCACTTAACTCAATTTGCCAATAGGCATCTTTTAAGTCTAGTTTTGTAATCATGTTGGCACGGGGAAGTCGAGAAAATATTCTATCGATGCTAGGAAGTGGATAAGCATCCTTCTTAGTCACGTCATTCAGCTTCCGAGCATCCAGGCAGAGTCGAACTTTGTTTGGTTTCACCACCATTCTCATAGGGGAACTCCAAGGGCTTGTCGAGGGCTCAATGACTAATTTCAACATACGATTTATTTCAGCGTACAGCAATTGTTCTACGGCAGGACTGACTGGATAGAGTCTCTGCTTCACAGGTTTCGTCTCTCCAATATCAATATGATGTGGAATCAGCTTTGTCCTACCTAAACCATCAGTACAACTAGGGAACAACTTCTTCACAACTTCTAGCTGAGTGGATACGAGTTTGGATCTGTGGGTAATGATTCTGTCTCTATTTCTACAGAAGAAATAATATTCGGGGCCAACGCAAAAATTTTCCAAAAGTCTATGCCCAAAATAAGATTTTGTTTAATCGACGGAATGACAAAGAGTTTCATAGGCTTCTGTTGGTCTTTATAAGTCATAAGTACGTTCAGAACACCAACTACTTCATGACCCTTGCCATCCGCTGTTTGAACATGCGACTTGATCGACTTGAATTCTGGAAAAGAGACGAAATCTTGACTGGCAAAACTAGCACCAACACATGAGACATTGGCACCAGTGTCCAGCAAACCATGTTCTGTCTGATTTAAAAAGGAAACAGTAGCATAGCTACGCATATCCTGTGCACTACTAAAAATAGCGGAAACTAATAAACTACGATCTTTCTTAATATTCTTATAATAATTTCTTATCCTTAACGAATTCAACTGAGACTTACAGGGAACTTCATTGAAAATACGATCTCTAATGGCTTAATAATTATCTAATTTTTCCTTATAAATTTGATCTAAATTCCTGCAAAATGAATCAGGCACAACCTCTGCTTGTGCACTTTCTAAGATTTTTATTGGCTGCGATATCAGAGGAGCAGAATTTGAAGTTGAGTGCGGATCTATTTCAGGGGCAACCGATTTTGGTTGGTTGCACCTGTAGTATGTTCACATATCGAATGCTCACTGTACTCAGTGGTAAGCATAAATATTATTGCATATTAAGCATTATAAGGCATTGCACAATATTAAGCATTGCCGGTAATATGACCGCTCTTGAGTGCATTTAGTGCATTGAACTAAACAATGCTGAGTCGGCATATTTGACATGCGCCAGCCCTATACATATATGTAAGCATTTATACATAAGCTGACCGCTCCTCTGCCGGCGTCACTGGCAGCGCAGTTACGCGATCTTTAGCTTTACGATCAAATTGTTAATAGACTAAGAATCAATTGAATAAAGACACCTAACCGAATCAAGACGTGTTCTTTATTTTACATGGCGACCGTGACAAGTGTCACGAACATGTGGAAAATTTTAAAAATAAAATAAACGGAAATAAACTTAAACTATATGACAGTGAAAAAACATTAATGTTTTTTAAAAAAAAAAAAGAAGAAACAACTACAACTGGAGGTGAAGCAGCGGCAGCGGCAACAACTGGAGAAAACTACAATGGAAACTATACGGAGAAAGTGGCTGGAAATATTGAGTAAGTAGAGGTGATGAGCAATGCCTAAAAATAGGCGCAGTGGAGTACAAAAAAGGCTTAAGGAAAGAAAAGCCAAACTCCTGAAACTGCTATTGGCCCCCAACACAACAATTAGTTGGGAAACAGGCAATAAAATACAGGCTGAAATCGACAATATCGAGTCGATTCAGCAAAATTACAAAAGCTCAACCTCTACGAATGAAACCACGTTTAAAAACATACCACTAATAAACTCTAAAGTAGTTCAACCAGTGCCACAGAGGAAAGAACTCAACACTAAACCGGAGAAGCAATGCCCAACGGACTGCCCTGGACCATTTGAGTCGCAGCATTGCAGCTACACATGCTTCAAGAGGACCAGCACCGGCGCCCCAACAGCCTGTGAGAGGACCAGCACCGGCCCCCCAGCAGCCTGTGCAGAGACCAGCACCGGCGCCCCAACAGCCTGTGCGAGGACCAGCGCCGGCACCACTTAGCGTTCCAAGCTAAGTCATCTTCGGGGACCGGCAGCGCTACAGAGAGCGTGCAACTTAATTTTTAATCTAAAAAATAATATTCTTATAATAATTTTAATCTAAACAAATGAAATGTAACGATATGTTTGTAATACTGAGCGATAATTGCGTTGCTCGTAATAGAGTATGACCTGTAAAGCCATACGAAACATTAGACAGGAGATCACTGCGTTGATCGAATAGGAGATATAAATACAAAAATTTAAAAAAAAAAATAACAAAAAATTATAAATCAACAACAATATATATATTCCAAAAAAAAATATATATTTAAAAAAAAAAAGAGAATCAAAAAACATTGATTTAAAATTTAACAACTATATTGTTATGATAGAGCACTTATGGCATAATTATATAAGAGAGAGATGAAATGAAATAAAAATAACAATAAATACGCATGACTACTTAAGAAATATAGTAGAAAAAGGAAAAAAGAACTTGAGAATAGAAAATATATACCTATTTGATCTATAATTTTGAACAATTATACATAAAGGCTATTATAATACAAAAATGGATACCTTGGAGCAAATCCTCCAGTTATACCAGTTAGAACCAAACTTTGCAGAAAGGGCTTGCCAATTGATTTTCACGACCCCTCTCGAAATCACGCATTTCGAGACAAGATTTATGGCTCGGTACAACCTAGGGTATTCGCCATTACTACATTGCACATACAGAGAAAAAGCAATTGTATTAATGACAATACCAAACATTAAAATATCAATGTCAACAAGAAATCACCCAACATGGGGTTTGATTACAAAGTATATGGTATCCAGACATTAATGTATCGAACGATAACATAATTGGATCCATATACGAAATAAATCTTTAGCATGGAATGGGAGCAACTGACTCTCCATATCCGTGAAATTAAAGAATTGATGAAATAATGAAATAGAACAGGAAGAAGAATTAGACTCAATCCAAAGTATAATTGACACAAAAGAAAACATAATGACGAACACAAGTGCCCAACGGGCATACATTAAAGACATTTCGAATGTCATTCCAGAATTCAATAGACAAAAATTACATCTCCAAAGATTTGTAACAGCCTTGAAGTTGGTAAATTTGACAAAAGGTACATTTGAAGAGATAGCTGTTGAGGTCATAAAATCAAAAATTATTGGCTCAACACTATACAAGGTACAAAATGAGACGACAATCGATGCAATCATAAAAAAATTGCAAGATACTATAGTTGGTGAAACATCCGACGTAGTAAAAGCCAAATTGTCTAACACCATACAGAGAGGAAAAACTGCCGAAAAGTTCACTACAGAAATTGACAATTTACGAAGGCTCTTGGAGGCTTCGTATATTGATGAGGGCCTATCGGCCGAACATGCTGATAAGTTCAGCACCAAAGAAGCCATTAGCACAATGGTTAAAAACTGTGAACATGGAAAACTGAAAACAATTCTTGAGGCAGGAAACTTTACAACCATGAATGAAGCCATTACAAAGTACTTACAATGTAGTACTGAAATGACAGGCAATCCAAACTCAATATTGTTCGCCCAAAGAGGCCGTGGTAATCACAGAAATAATTATCACGGTAGAGGCAATGGTCGCGGTTATTATAATAATAATAATAATCGCAATAACGGCCAGAATTATAACTACACTAATAGTTATAGAGGAAGCAATAGAGGAAATGGAAGAGGACGTTATAGAGGAAATAACCACCAAAATGGAGGTTATAACCCTAATAACAATAACAATGTTCGGGTAGCCCAAAACACTTCGGGAAACTCCCAACATCCTTTAGATACTCAGCAGTAGGAAACATCAAAATTCACACCATCAATCTCAGCCAAAACACATTCGTAACTTTTACAAATGTAACTACAGGAAAAGCACTAGTCTTTTTAATAGACACAGGTGCAGATATATCAATATTGAAAGAAAATTCCGATGTTTTTCAATACATCCAATCTAACCATATAATCAATATACAGGGAATAAGTCAAGAGGTACCCAAATCAAAAGGACTTACCTCAATCGAAATACAAACTTCTAAATATATAATTCCACACGATTTTCATATCGTAAATTTACATTTTGCTATTCCTTGTGATGGAATACTAGGAATCGATTTTATTAGAAAATACAACTGTCAATTAGATTTCAACCCATCTGAAGATTGGCTAATAATTAGGCCAAATAATTTAAAATATCCAATTTATGTTCCAATAACATACAGTTCTGGCAACAACTCCATAATTCTGCCAGCAAGATCACAAGTTGTCCGAAAAATTGATATAACCTCAGTAGAAGACAGTGTATTTATTCCGAACCAAGAAATTCAGCATGGTATTTACATAGCAAATATCATAGCAACATCTCAAAACGCATTCATAAGACTGCTAAATTCAACAAATACAGACCAAGTAGTCAGTATAAATAACTTGAAATACGAACCACTTTCAAATTACGACATAGTTAAAACAAATTCAGAAAACAGAGAAAAATCTGTATTAACGCAACTCTCAAAAAATTTTCCACCACTATTTCATAAAGAATTAACAAAATTATGCACACAATATAGTGATGTATTCGGACTAGAAACCGAATCGATAACTACAAACAATTTTTATAAACAAAAACTGAGATTGAAGGATGATGAACCGAAATACATAAAAAATTATAGATAGTCAAAAAGACGAAATTCAAAAACAAGTCCAAAAACTAATTAACGACAAAATAGTCGAACCATCTGTATCTGCTTATAATAGCCCACTTTTATTAGTACCAAAAAAGTCACTCCCAAATTCTGAAAAGAAAAAATGGCGATTAGTAATTGACTATCGTCAGATTAATAAAAAACTGTTGTCCGACAAATTTCCACTCCCTAGAATTGATGATATTTTAGATCAACTAGGTAGAGCAAAATACTTTTCATGCCTGGATTTAATGTCAGGTTTTCATCAAATTGAACTCGAAGAAAGTTCACGAGACGTTACGTCTTTTTCAACAAGCAATGGTTCATATCGTTTTACTCGATTACCATTCGGCTTAAAAATAGCGCCAAATTCGTTTCAGAGAATGATGACTATAGCTTTCTCTGGACTTGAACCTTCGCAAGCATTTCTTTACATGGATGACTTAATAGTCATTGGTTGTTCCGAAAAACATATGCTCAAAAACTTAACTGATGTTTTTGAGAGATGTAGGCAACATAACCTTAAGTTACATCCCGAAAAATTTTCATTTTTCATGCATGAAGTCACTTTCCTAGGACATAAATGCACAGACAAAGGAATCTTGCCCGACGACAAAAAATACGACGTCATTCAAAATTATCCAGTCCCACACGATGCGGACAGCGCTAGAAGATTTGTTGCATTTTGTAATTAGTTATTACAGACGATTTATAAAAAATTTCGCCGACTATTCTCGTCACATAACAAGATTATGTAAAAAAGATGTAAAATTCGAATGGACAGCTGACTGTCAAAACGCCTTCGAACATCTTAAATCGGCACTAATGAAACCAACTCTTTTACAATACCCAGATTTCAGCAAAGAATTTTGCATTATTACAGATGCAAGTAAGCAAGCGTGTGGAGCAGTCCTAACTCAAAACAAAAACGGACTCCAGCTCCCAGTTGCATACGCATCAAGATCATTTACAAAAGGCGAAAGCAACAAAAGTACAACAGAACAGGAATTATCAGCTATTCATTGGGCGATAACACATTTTAGACCATATATTTATGGTAGACACTTCACAGTCAAAACAGATCACAGAGCACTTACTTACCTATTTTCAATGATAAACCCTAGTTCCAAACTTACACGTATGAGACTTGAATTAGAGGAATATAATTTTACAGTAGAGTATCTAAAGGGTAAAGACAATTATGTAGCCGACGCGCTATCAAGAATAACAATCACGGACTTAAAAAATATTCAAGTAAATAATAAAATTCTGAAAGTCACTACCAGAAATCAAAGTAAACAGTTAAACTCCTGCGCAGGAATAGAAAAAGAAGATTTGCATAAGCAAACTCTAAATGCTTCTCAGCCCAACGTATACGAAGTCATTGTAAATGACGAGGTACGAAAAGTAGTGACCTTGCGAATAACAGATTCTCTGTGCTTAATAAAACATGGGAAAAAAGTTTTAGCAAGAATTGATGTTAGCGATATGTACACCAATGAAATTCTTGACTTAGGTCAGTTCTTTCAAAGGCTTGAAAAAGAAGCCGGTATACTTAATATCAGCCAACTCAAAGTGGCACCGAGCGAAAAGATCTTTGACACAATATCAATAGAATCTTTTAAAATAATGGGCAATAAAATATTACAATCTTTAAGAGTAGCGCTACTCAAGCCGGTGACCCTATTATCAAAAAATGATAAAGAGAAAGAAGCAGTACTGTTTACATTCCATGACGATCCAATACATGGAGGTCATACAGGAATAGCTAGAACATTAGCTAAAATAAAAAGGCATTATTTTTGGAAAAACATGACAAGAGATATATCAAAGTATATAAGAAAATGCCCCAAGTGTCAAAAGTCGAAAACGACTAAACACACAAAGACCCCAATGACTATTACTGAAACGCCACAAATGGCTTTCGACAGGGTTATTGTGGATACGATCGGTCCACTACCCAAATCTGAACAAGGAAATGAATACGCAGTAACCTTAATCTGCGATTTAACTAAATATCTAATAGCAATTCCAATAAAAAATAAAAGTGCGAAAACAGTAGCAAAAGCTATATTTGAAGACTTTATTCTGAAGTACGGTCCAATGAAGACGTTCATTACGGACATGGGAACAGAATATAAAAATTCAATAATTAAAGATTTATGTAAAAATCTGAATATAAAAAATATAACTTCTACCGCACATCATCACCAGACTGTGGGTACCGTGGAGCGAAGCCACCGAACACTTAACGAGTTCATACGTTCATACATATCAGTCGACAAAACAGATTGGGATGTATGGCTACAATACTTCGTATATTGCTTTAACACAACACCCTCTATGGCACATGACTATTGTCCATATGAGCTAGTATTTGGTAAAACTTCAAATTTGCCAAAACAATTTAATAGTATAGATAAGATTAAACCATTATATAATTTAGAAGACTATGCTAAGGAATCTAAATTTAGACTAGAACAAGCATATAAAAGAGCTAGATTAATGTTAGAAGAAAATAAAATAAAACAAAAAACCAATTATGATAAAAGTACTTTAAACTTTGATTTAAAAATGGGAGATCAGGTTTTATTAAAAAATGAAACAGGTCATAAGCTAGATTTTAAATATACTGGACCATATAAGGTAGAAAGTATAGAAGAAAATGAAAATATAACAATTACAAATAACAAAAATAAAAAACAAATAGTACATAAAGATAGGTTAAACATTTTTATTTCATAATCAATTTATTTCTCTTATAAATATTTGAAGTATGATCATACATAGAATAAGAACCATACCATAAACAATATACATAAATAAAAAAAAAAACAACGAAAAAAAAAAGTATATCAATATTTTCTGATTCGAAAAAAAAAACAAACACAAAAAATAAATATTAATAATAAGAAAAAATAACAATACTTAGAAAATAACTTCATATAATTACGTTATTTTTCTAAAGGAGGGAGATGTAGTATGTTCACATATCGAATGCTCACTGTACTCAGTGGTAAGCATAAATATTATTGCATATTAAGCATTATAAGGCATTGCACAATATTAAGCATTGCCGGTAATATGACCGCTCTTGAGTGCATTTAGTGCATTGAACTAAACAATGCTGAGTCGGCATATTTGACATGCGCCAGCCCTATACATATATGTAAGCATTTATACATAAGCTGACCGCTCCTCTGCCGGCGTCACTGGCAGCGCAGTTACGCGATCTTTAGCTTTACGATCAAATTGTTAATAGACTAAGAATCAATTGAATAAAGACACCTAACCGAATCAAGACGTGTTCTTTATTTTACACACCCTTCTGGCGGTTTTCCGACATCCGACGTAGACACGTTTGGCATTGGGGCTTATAAACGTTGGGAGCTCCGCAGCCATAGCAGAAGACTGTGCGATCAGCCAGACAATCTTCCCAGAAGTGTCCAAGCTCGCCGCAATTCCAACACTTCACCTTTGGGCCTGCCTGTCGCAATGCGGCAACTTCAACAGCTTGATCAAGTTCCGAATTTGAATCAGCATCTGACAATGCTTCCTCTAGTGCGTATACTTGTTGTCGACTGGCTGGCAGTCTAGGCTTCGACATGTCTGTAGGATTTGTACGCAATTCTTTAATCAAATTCTCATTCATCTGCACAAGCCTGCGTAGATGACCTACTTACTCAATAACTTCAAAAAGCAACTTATGACGATGAACTGGAAGCAAGTTGTTCTTTAGAATTTCCAACAATTCTTCTTCGTCAATCTTTATGGCTACACGATCGATCAATGACAACACATCATCGTAAAAAGCCGTAAAGGATTCTCCAGGCTTCTGTTTACGAGAGCGCACTCGTTCTTTGAGCATGAAGTCTGAACGACATTCTTTAAATTGTTAGCGAAGAGCAGCACAAAAATGTTTCCAAACGGTTGAAGGAACCTGTTTATGGTGACGCCAGTACCAATCGCGTGCTTTCCCAACAAACAAAACATGTATGTGCTTACAAAGAGCACGAAAATCACTGTCTAGTGTTTCATCCGTCAATGCTTTTACCCTATAAATTAACTCTTCTATACCTAAACCGTCTTCAGCTCCATTATAGGTTACGTTCCATTTCTGCATTATATCAGCAATGCGCTTTGGATTCTCAGAAGAATATGTAGGAGAAGAAACTGTACGGATTACTATTTCTGGCGGAATGGTGCTAGCAGGAGGGGTTAATTGCAACGACGCTAATATTCCGGATACGGATTGTTCAATCATAGATTGAATAACAGCATAGTCCGGTGCTGTGTTTTGGCGATTATTATTATTTCACTGTGGTCGACCTCGCCTCTGGCGAATCACTGGCTGAGAGACAGCAGCATCTGTGGGATTTGAAGTATTGCTACCTTTCAAGCCTTCTGCTCGTGGATTGGCAACCTCCACATCTGATCCTGCCTCCAAGGCTCTAGCTAATCTTCTCGTCAGAGGACGATGTACGACAGCAGCCGTCTTTGGACGTGCTCCTGCAGCTCTAATCGGAGAACAGTTACCGACAATTTGCATGATCCAATCGTGAATGCAGTGGACATTGTGCGTTGGTTTCAAACCATCTTTCCAAACAAGCTTGATGAAAAACATATCTACAATTTGTCATAAGACACGCCTGTGTATTTGTCATGTCGACAGTGCAAATAATGCAAGAGTTATTTCTTGCCTCAGTCTGAGACTGCTCGGGGGGACTGCGATCAAGCATAATGATTATTTTATATGTTTAATAAATTTTTCCTAATATCTGGCCAAAACAAATAAATAAAGTGAACAATTTTCACAAAACCAAAAGATTTCTTTACAAACGAAGGAGAGGGAATTTTTCTGGGCTATTGCAATTACTTATTGGACAGACTAACTACAAGAGCTAGTGATTCTTGACTGAGCCTCTTAGCTTTAGTATAAATACGCACAAGCAGCGTCCTTTATATTCATAAAACTCAGTCGCCGACTAACACTCATCGCGAGCAGACGTCAGTTGCTAACCAATCGTGCTAATATCAGTTCTCTTCTCTCCTCACACTCTTTCTATCAACCGTTACTTGTACAGAATATAAGTTTCAAGCGCTTGATCGCAGATAGAAAAAAAAATCATGGGTGGCCCGGAGCCCCCAAACCTGGGACATAATCGGTTCAGCACTCTGGCCGACAGTCCCCCAACAAAAAAACGTAGACCACCTGCAAAAACTTTAAATGACTTTCCCGAACTGCCATCAACCAACACTGCTAACCCAAAATATATAATAATCTCCGCCAAAGACAGTGATAAAACAATTTCAGAATATTCTTGCTTCGCTGTACACAAGGCGCTTAAACACAACAATAATTACCTCAATATTAAATTTAAAAGACGGAAATCTATTAATGCTGGTTCGCTCAATCGACGACGCCTACAAATTCATCAACGCAAAAGAGCTCCCAGGTATATGAAAATCGGCATATGCTGGCACACTGTAAAGGTATCCGAATTTGTTCCGAATCCCATGCGGTGCAAATCTTGCCAAAAACTCGGTCATACCCAAAAGTACTGCAAGAACGAACCAACGTGTAATAACTGTGGACTCACTCCGCACTCTGGTACCTGCTCTCCAAAATGCGTGAATTGCGCACAGAACCATGCTGCCTCAGACAAAAAATGTAGTGCATTCATCAGAGTTGTTCCTCATTAACTACTTTTTTAATGAATTTGGCATTTCATTGGCATTGAAAAAAAGTAGTGCTAGTGAAATGTCATTTCAGTAGGCATTGAAAAAAGTAGTGCTAATGAAATTTCATTTAACTAGCATTGAAAAAAGTAGTGCTAATGAAATTTGATTTAACTAGCATTGAGAAAAGTAGTGCTAGTGAAAAATTTTAATTACTTTTCATTTTCAATGCCAATTAAAATTTTTTAATTAGCATTGAGTAATTATTGGGAAAAAATATTTTAAATAAAATTAATAATTATTTTTTTGGAAAAATTGAAAAAAATTTGAAAAATTTAGAAAAATGGAAAAAAATTGTAGAAAAATGTGGAAAATTGTTTTTCCAATACGATATATTTATACGATATATTTATACGATAGTTTTATACGATAGTTTTATAAAAAAAAAATTCACACAAAATGCAGACATTCAACTGCAAGTCTCCCAAATTACCAAATCAATTCGGGTGGCGGCAAATAAGGCAATTCCACAGACCAAACCTCACACATTTAAAAGAAAGATAATTTGGTGGAATAAAAATCTGGGAGATCTTCAGGATAAAAAGCAAAAATTATGGCAAACCTATAAATACAAAATGACCGATGCTAACCTCATAGCTTACAAAAGAGCAAATGCGTTCTTTAAGCGTGAAGTTAAAGAAGCCAAACGTGAGAGCCTCTGTGCCTTCACATCCAATATTTCCCCTCAATCCTCCTCCAAAAAAATCTGGCGCGACATTAAATCCGTGGTGGGAGTCCCCCTCCCCAGCTTAAATGTATCAGAGCTAATAATACATTAATAACGGCACCCTTAGAAATATCGAACATATTTGCCACAACTTGGTCAAAGTATTCCGAGGACTGCAACTTCAACATTCAATACAGGCAACAAAAGGCAGCATCCCTTGAGTATGTTCATGCTCCTGGTAGACTTAGTCTATCGGTTAAACAACTCGAATACGATTTCACAGAATTAGAACTAGAAACTGCCCAAACAAAGGCTAAAGGCAAAACACCAGGTCACGACAGAATCTCGTATCCGATGCTTAAACAACTGCCCGCCACAGGCAAAGCAGAGCTTTTAAACCTATACAACAATATATTTTCTGTAGGTCAGTACCCCCATGTGTGGAAATCTGCCATCATTGTACCTATCCCAAAACCAAACAAACCATCTGACGAAGTTGCTAGCTACCGACCCATCTCATTACTTCCATGTATCGCTTAAACATTCGAAAAAATGATTGCCCGTAGACTCTTATGGTACGCTACCAAAAATAAACTGATCAGCACGAACCAAGTAGGCTTCAAGCCCAAACACAGTACGATGGACTCTCTGCTGCACTTGCAGCACTTCGTGTCAGATGCCCTTTCCTCATGAAATCATGTCACGTTTTTGGCGACTGATTTCGAAAAGGCATTTGATCGCGTGGGAGCCCATACCGTTCTTCAGCAACTCGCACAATGTGGGGTGGGTACAAAAGTATTCAATATAGTGAAGGCGTTTATGTCCCACCGCTCGTTTCGAGTCAGGATCCACAACGTTCTTTCAAACTATCACAATTTAAATACTGGCATTCCCCAAGGATCGCCATTATCGGTAATTCTATTCATTATAGCTTTTGAAGAAATCAACAAAATTGTATCTAATCAAAAAAAAAAATTAAATTAATCATGTACGCAGATGATGCCATAATTTTTAGTAAAATCAAGGACTTAACAAAACTTAACAATATTTTAAAAGATATACTTAAGGAAATATACAACTGGGGTCTGGGCTCTGGTGCAACCCTATCTCCCAGTAAATGTAAAATTTTGCACATATGTAAAAAAAAAAGATGTACATACTCTAGTTTAATCTTCAATAACTTCACTATAGAATGCGTCCAGGCTCTTAAGATATTAGGCCTATATTTCGACAAGAGAATGACATTTAAAAATCATTGTCTGTATCTCAGAGATAACCTTAAAAAAAAAAACTAAACATTATAAAATGTCTTAGCTCCAAACATTCCTTAATAAACACAAATAGTCTTATAGATTACGCGTTGCCAATATTCGGCTGGTGCGCAAAGTCACATGTCCGCCTGTTTAAACCAGCCTACCACACAGCGGTTCGTCGCAGCATCAACGCCTTTCCAACATCTCCAATAAAATGCGTCCTAGCAGAAGCGGGTTTGTCAACAACAGAGGACAGAGTTGCAGAAACAACAGCCCTGCTTATCCCGAAAATGTTCTGCTCACCCAACCAGCTCCTTCAAACTGTGGTACGGAAGGCTATAAAACAACGGAGAACCTACCGATACCTCTCCACAATACGCCGATGCGCCGCTCTCTCCAAAGAATGGAATATCGCTACTCCAACAACACCGAAAACCTCCAGCGCCCCTCCATGGCTTCTTAGGCAATCCTCTATAAACTGCGCGTTACAGGAATTTCCAAAAAATCACACAAACGGGGAAACTTTCCGCCAACTATTTTATAATGAATCAGCCAAGAAATTTTATGACAATCGAACGTGGATATTCACTGACGCAACAAAATCAGCTGAGCTCACTGCATTCGCATGCGTTGACATCGATGGTAAAATCCTATCAGCAGGATCACTACCAGAATACTACTCTGTATTTTCAGCCGAAGCAGAAGCTATTCTGAAAGCCATCGCACAAGGCAGAACTCGAAAGTTTACTATATGTACCGATAGCCTATCGACTGTAGAATCTATCAAAAATATATCTAACACAAACCCAACAATCGTGCAGATACGGGAGAGTTTAATAAAAACCCCACTAAAACTTAACATATTTTGGGTTCCCAGCCACAGAGGCATTAGGGGCAATGAGTTGGCTGACAATGCAGCAAAAGCAATGTCAAAGTACCCCACAATCATGATAGTCCCCTCAGCGGAAAAGGATCTGCGAAAAGTTATTCTCAAACAGCTCCACTCGCAAAAAATCGAAATCTGGGCTAACTTTCATCACAGATACAGGAACTGCAACCCAAACTTGGAGAAAGTCAAGTTCCCTGTCAACACATCCCGAGCGAAAAACACTATTTTCACCCGCCTCCGGATAGGACACAGCAGTGGCACCCACAGCCATGTACTGTCAGGAGACCCAAAACTGAACTGCCACTTATGTGGTCTAGAGCTCTCTACCGCACACCTGCTGGACACCTGCAAAAAATTAGTTAGCATGAGAAAAGCCCATTTTCCAAATATATTACCCTCATCCATCTTACCCTACGTCACAACAATAAATATAAATAAAATGTACAGATATATACTAGATTGTAATTTAACAAATAAGATATAATTCTTCATAGAGCCGAAGGCCTGGACGCTAGCGCTCTTATTATCTACTTAGCTTTAATATTCTTGTGTATTATAGCTAACTTTGTAAAAAAAAAAAAAAAAAAAAAAAAAAATATTCATAAAACTAAAACTCTCAGTGTCATAAACACATCTTGAAGCCATCTGATCAATTGGTATGGCAAAGGAGAAACTTTATTTTCGAAAAGAAGATATAAAAAAGATTTAATGCAGTGACAATTCGGCAGGGCATCCGGCAGAGCCAAATGCGCAAGAGTCAACAAACGCATACGCAATATTTTCGAACCCTCAAAACGAGCTTAAAATCACGATTTTGTGATACGAAGACAACGATAAGCAAAAGTTGATGAGCGGTATTACGCCAATGAAAATTAATTCAAAAGCAACCTCAGTGACATTTCAGCAGGGTATCCAAGTTAAACTGAATACATAAGTTTCATGAAAGTTTGAGAAAGTATTAAAAAAATTAATCCAATCAGTGAACACTATCGCATTACACTGATACCTTTAAGCCAAGGGTCAGTTATGTCTTCTGACTAACCCATGCACAAACAACGGATTAGTGAGACGACTAACTATCAGCATTATTAAATAATTGTTTTCCTGTTTTAATAAGCAACGAAATCTGTTAGCTCGCCCCACGTTGGGCGCCAAAAATTTGTAATCGACTGGACGGCACCGGTTTACAATTCATGGCAAAATAATTTAAGAAAAATTTCTAGCCTCCGACAGCATCAAAAATCGCATGCAATATCGCAGAGAATGCAAACAGGTCGAGTGGAACTCAAAACAGGTAGCGGAGCGGGACCCTACTTGTGGTAGCTCGTGCCGGGAGGTGGGAGTGGGTTTGCTACTGTCCTGAAATTCCTGCTATGTCAAATTTTATTTATAGAGTCTCTTAAAATGGAGTCTAACTCCGAAACACAATCAAATTAACCAACATGAATGAAAGAATTCAATGTTGAAACAATATTCTATATGAAGCACGACAGCTTCATTCGTATGCGATCCGATGATTTTGTGGGGGAGACGAAGGTGTTGTTTGCCTCGTGAATGCGCTCTATACCCACCCAACCAATTGGACTTTCGGCGCAGAAAAATTATTTATGGAAAATCCCCAAAGATAAATGTTGCTCACATTACTTTATATTATTTCGGCCATTAGGAAAACTAAAAAATTTACAGACTCATATTAAGAAAAAATACTAAGAATTCAGAAAACGAAATCATTTCGATTCATTGCCATAATTGGGTTTAATTCAGATATAAAAAATTATTTAAGGGCTGACAATTTTAATTAGAATTCATTTTTTTTTTTGTTCATTCTATGCAAATGCTTACAATTTTTTTTTTTATTTCTAGCGATAGTAAAGAAAAATGTAAATTAATTTAACCAAACTTGAATAAATTCAACAACGCATTTGTTAATTGTATTTGATTTAAAAAAAAATTGTAAACTGTTTTATCTTTCGTTATGTTGATGTGTGTGTGCGAACATTTACAGGTGACACTGTATGATGGTATCCAAAAGCAATTGGATCTTTGGTTGTAATTAATTCTTTCAATACATGAATAAATCTTAATTTAAACTGACTGTGTGTGTGTGCATATTAGTTAATCTTAGTTATATTTTCATCTTTCCATAGCAAAAAAAATTAATTTAATAAAATTTTAAATTTAAAGTTTCCCTACTGTGTGTGCATACATCTTGCAAGCATTGTTAAAAGCTTGCAAAGGGCATGCAAAAGCTTTTCAGCGCGACAGCTGATCGCTTTGCTGCAGTGGACGGGTGTATGTAGGTATGAGTGTTGTTGTTTGGTTAATGAACGTTATTATTTAAAAAATTATATATGTACTTGAGTCATGGCATTTAAACTGTTTTCATTTTTGTTGTTTATTATTATGATTATTCAATTTGAAAAAAATTTATTTTTTCATAACACATAAATTTAATTGTTTTCTTTTCTTCGCTTTTTTTTAAAAAAAATTTTGTATTTGTTTCTATTTCATTGAATATTTAATATGAATATTTAATTTCACATAAAAAAAAGATTTGAAATTTTATAATTTTTGTTTGTTGTTTTTAAATACGAAGCTTCACCAGTCTGACATAATTTTAAAATATTCACTTGCACTTTTTACAATATGTAACTATGTATGCATGTATGTTTGATTTACATGTGCATACATACATACATACGTATGTCAGTTTGGCTCCGCTTTTGGGAAAAATATATAAAAGCAAATAACCAAAAATTCTCACTCACGTGTGTTTGTATGTATGTATGTGTCCAACGGTAGAAAGCTTTCCCACGGTGAATGATGTATGTGAATATGTGTTTAGGGTGTGTATTAGCGTGAGAGTGTGTTATGTAAAATAAATATTTTATCCCAAGTATTTGAAATTTTTTCTCTTTGCTATGTGTTAATGCTGATATAATAATTTATTAATATTTTTTTTTTTTTCAATGAAAGAAAAAAAATGTATGAACTAAATTAGCCGATCTGGCCAGTTTCGCTAAAGCTTTTTTTTTTTGAATACAAGCTTTTAACCTTAACAACCGTCACGCATACACACAACACTTTTAGATGAGAGAGGGGGGATAAAAGATTGCGCGCAAGCGCAGCTGATGACTCCAACGCCGAAGAAAAGCTTTCGCTCTGAGCTGCGCTCCAGCTTTATCCAGCGGTGGCGCTATTAGGCGCGTAATTTAAAAATCCAAGAAGTGAAATTTGGCGTTTTGCCAATAGCCGATGAAAGAATTCCAAAAAAAATTGTTGCATCCACACTAGGGCTCACTGTACTTGTTCTAGGCTCGCCGGCCAACAAGGTTAGAGCTGATCGCTAGTGTGGATGAGGGTAGGTGATTATTATTAAAAAATTTAACCAATCTATTGGACAAAAAGAAAGACCATTTAGAATGATGCTAAAATATACAATTTATATTGCACAACATACCTTTTCAGCGAAAATATAACGAGGACCAAAAAATGGCGGCAGCAGCTGTACCACGAAAATTATGGTTTTTATAATTTTCCACAAATTATAAAATTTTCCAGCTTCTGGGGTGGGCGCAATGTCTAAAGAACAATTTCTTATTAGAAAACCCAAAATGGGATCGTTTCCCCTTTAAATGTAATATTCACCTCTAATTTAATTCCAATTGGCAGGGGAACTTGCACACAGCAAGCAGCGAAAAAGTCAAACAGGAAAGAGAGCGACTGCGGCCGCATGGCGAGCTTTTATATCGCTCAATTCCAATAAGCGCAGCTTTGCATTCCGATATTGGAATGCAACTGCAGAGGGGTATTGATAAGCAATCGCTACTGAGAGCTTTTCAACATTGTATGCAGCGCAACGAAAAGCTGTTTGCTACAGTTTTATCGCCTGCGAGCAGTGACTCGCAAACTGTATGCGATAAAAACAAAACAATTTAAATTGAAAAAAAAAAACAACCAAAACGGCAACCGTTACATATTCGATTTGCCTTTCGTGAAGCAACTGGTAGTTGTAATCCATTATGCTTTTGCGTTAGCACAGCTCCACAAGCTTGTTTACTTGCGTCTGTAATTATGCAAAATTCTTTTGAGAAATCTGGATACTGAAGTAGTGTTGGACTCATTAATTGTTTTTTTAAATATTCAAAAGCTTCTTGACATTGGGATGTTCATTCGAATTTAACATTTTTCTTACACAGTTTTGTGATATGATGAGCGTAATCCGGGAAATTTTTAATAAGTCTACGATAATAATTGCAGAAGGCAACAAATCGTCTTGCGCTATCAGTAGGAATCGGATATTTGTTGATAACCTCATATTTTGCATTATCTGGTAAAATACCGCGATTAGTGCACTTGTGACCTAAGAAAGTCACTTCGTGCATGAAGAAGGTACACTTATCTGGGTGCAGCTTTAGATTGTTCTTCCTACATAGCTCGAATACATCAGTTAGGTTACTGAGCATGTGCTTTTCAGAACAACCAATGACTATTAGATCGTCCATATAAAGGAACGCTTGCTCTGGTTTCAGTCCAGAAAATGCTAATGTCATCATTCGTTGGATGGAATTTGGGGCTATTTTGAGGCCATAGGGTAGTCGCGTGAAGCGATAAGAGCCATTGCTCGTTGAAAATTAAATTATATTTCTTGATTCTTCTTCCAATTCTATCTGGTGAAATCCAGACATTAAGTCCAAACATGAAAAATATTTTGCTCTGCCAAACTGATCAAGAATGTCGTCTATTCTTGGCAAAGGAAATTTACCCGCCAACAATTTTTTATTAATTTGCCGAAAGTCAATCACTAGGCGCCATTTTTTCTTTTCTGAATCAGGTAAGGCTTTCTTCGGAACAAGAAGCAATGGGCTATTGTATTCGGAAATTGAGGGTTCTACTATATTGTCTTTTATTAGTTTATCTACTTGTTTCATTATTTCATCTTTTTGGCTATGTGGGTTTCTATAGTTTTTAATGTATACTGGCTCATCACTATTCAATCTTAATTTTTGTTTGTAAAAGTTGTTGGCTGTGATTGGCTCTGATTCCAAACCAAAAATATCTGTATATTTTGAAAACAACTCTGTCATTATTTTGATATGCGCGGGTGGGAAATTCTTTTTTAATTTAGAGAGTATTGTTACCGTTCTTTGATGGTCGTTTAAATCAGCAATTTGATAGTTAGTTAATGGGTTAAAGTTAATTTGCTTTACGCTTAAAATTTTATTTGTGTTGGTCGTATTTAATATTCGCACGTACGCGTTTTTTGAATCTGAGATTGAATTTCCGACAAATACACCATCTACTATCTCTTGATTAGGTATTAGAATCTGATTGTCGTTAGTATTTACTCTAATCTGTCTGATTACTTCACAACGAGAAGGTACAATTATTTCGTTGCTATCAATATTGTGGAAGATTGGAGTCTGTATTGATTTATTAATATTATTGGGTCTTAATATAAAAGAGTCTATTTCGGTAGTAAAATCTAATTGACAGTTGAATTTTTTAATTAAGCCTATTCCGATTATTCCGTCTCCGGGGTTCGGAAAATCGTTATGTAATATATGGAAATCATGTGGCATAATGAAATTACCGGTCCTTAATTCGAGGAATGATAAACCTATTCAATTTATTGACCCTTTACCAATACCCGTAATTTGGGGTATATTACTATGATCAATGTCTAGAAATTGATCAGAATGTTCTTTAATGACTGAG
Source organism: Drosophila quinaria (assembly GCA_035047525.1). Lineage (NCBI taxonomy): Eukaryota > Metazoa > Arthropoda > Insecta > Diptera > Drosophilidae > Drosophila > Drosophila quinaria. Next base: position 52,657 of record JAWNPO010000028.1, read on the forward strand.
ATGTCAGCGCCTGTATCTATTAAAAACGTAAGTATCCTACCTGTGTGTTCATTTTTTATACTGATGAATATAATTAAATTAAGATTGATTGTGTGAACCTTTGTTCTTACTGGTTCTGAGTACTTAAGGGATTTTGCTGGTTTTCCGACGTGCTTTGTGCATGTCTAACATTACCATATTGTCCATGATTGGTTGAGGTGCCATTTTGGTTATTATAGTTGTTACCTCCGTTTTGGCGGTTGTAACCTCTATAATTTCCACGTCCCCTTTCATAGCTATTATTTTTATTTAGTTTTTTATTTATAATTATTATATACAATATAAAATATTATGCCTAATTTATCATGTAGCGTACTAGCTGCTATGGCCTACGACGCCTGCTTTAATAGTTAAATTTTGTAATTATATTTGGTTTGTTAATCTAGCTTTGTTAAGAAATTCATATATAGCATTAATATTATTAATCTTATAAAAAAAATCTCTTTACGAGGTAAAAGTCTAGTGACGAAAACAGTTACATGCCCCAAAATTTCTGATATCCAATTTTGTGACGAATAATATTAAGTTTGACATAAAAATTATTTTAAAAAAAATTTTGGCACTCGGCACATTGCGCCAAAATGTCTCAATTCTTCATACCAAATAAAACTCAATGTTTTGCGCAGTGCCGAATGCAAAAATTTTTTTTAAAATAATTTTTATGTCAAACTTAATATTATTCGGCACAAAATTGGATATCAGAAATTTTGGGGCATATAACTGTTTTCGTCACTAGACTTTTTTTTGGATGCGATTTTTGGCGATTTACATGTACATTAACATACTGCATATGTACATGCAGTAGTGTAAAGGTAAAAAGTATATTCAGTTAATAAGTAATATCTTCCAAACCCATCGGTAAAATTTTGTGTCATATATCAAAAAACGGGAAATTTTACACACTACAACATATTGAAAGCTAAAAAAAATCGTAAGCGTCGTTTTCTCAAAAACCGCCAAAATCTGGGACAAAATATCTTATTTGACCTATTGATTTTTACCTATGCACTTTAGAACAAAGTTTGAAGGTTTGCCTAAAAGCCCTTCAAAATACCTTTCCAACGATACATAGATCACGTCTGTAGCTCATATCGTTTGGATGCTATACGGGTTTTAATTTTAACGGTTTTTAGCGATTTCCCGCTAAACTAGCTTTTTTTCGAAAAAGTCGTAGAACAAACGTTTCAAATTAATTGCATTTAAACATTAAAAAAAAAAAAAAAAGTTTTGTGCGTGCCAGGATTTGAACCCGAAACCCGAGCTGAGAATTCATGAAAAAATCGGACGCTCTACACTTTGCGCCACTGGCGATCATTAAGAACGCCTGTCTAATTATAGATTTCATTGTTACTGGACTGTTAGTCCAATGTAATTGCTGCTGCTGTCCTATTTCAATTCAAAGTAAAACGTATATATTCAGTTAATAGGTTATATCTTCCAAACCAATCAACATAAATTTATGAATGATATATCAAAAAACGCGAAATTTTACAAGCTCAAACATATTGCAAATTAAAAAAAATCGTAGGCAGCGTTTTCTCAAAAACCGCCAAAATCTGGGACAAAATATCTTATTTCACCTGTTGATTTTTACCTATGCACTTGTGAGGCAGCAATCTGCTGGCCTCACAACACACATAGTATTTTCCAATGTCAACATTGGCAACGCTGGTGTGACCAGAAAGGGATCAGCTGGGAACATGGATCAATTGGCAACGCCAATTGAACCAGCCGATCGCGAAGAACTTTTCGTTCGTTCATATAGTTCTAAGGAACACCGAACTGGAGCGTGATCGTTCACCTAGTACCAAGGTGAACCTATGCAAAAAGATGGTGGAATTTCCGCCATGCCGGCAAGCGTCACTTTTCTGACGGGCTTGAGCGCAACGGACGTGTTTCTGAGTTTCGATCTTTCTCTCGCAAAGTAAAACGCAAAAGTTACACCCAGCTACCACAGTGCATTTTTTTTGTGCAGCAGCGGCCGCCGCAACATTTTCGTGTGTGTGTGAGCGCAAAGCATCTTTCTTTGCCAACCAGCGCCAGCATCAGCAACAACAACAACAACATTTGTACCTCAACGGCCGCCGCAACATTTTCGTGTGTGTGAGCGCAAAGCATATCTTTTTTTGCCAACCAGCGCCAGCATCAGCAACAACAACAACAACATTTGTACCTCAGCGGCCGCCGTACATCCGAGTGTGCACATCCGCGTCCTCGCAGACAGCGACGACCAGCAACGTAACCACAGCGCCGCGCAGCGCGACAAGCAGCAGCCCGCGAGTGTGTGTGTGTGCGCAGGCTTCTAGCCGCCACCAGCCACCACACAGCGCCGCGCAGCGCTACTAGCAGCAACACTCGCGGGTGTGGGACATCGACAGTTCGTGCAGGGTTGGCCCGCCGACTTGGCTCACGGCCCGCGGCCGGCAGTGGCGAAGGCCGCGCGTGACGCGTGAGCAACGAGAGGAGCAGCGACAACCACCTGCGGAACCACTACAGTGGTATTTCGTCTCGTCGTCGTAAAACAGCGGGTAAGCTGGCCAGCAGTCTTCGTTTCTCCCCTCTTGGTTCCGTCTATGGAACGGTGACCATTTTTTTCTAGCAGTGCGGCAGGCGTTTTATATTTGAAATCTTTTGTGAAACTTAAAGAGGCAAGCAAACCCCAGCATGGGGTAATAAATGGAAATAATCTTTGTGACGATGATGGCATGCGTTTTGTTCTGTTGGTCCTTGTAGCCCAACTATTCTTTTTTTTTTCCCTTTTCTTATTTCCTAGGTCATTACAGGTGGCCTTGACGCGAGCCCAAGGAGGGGACGCAAGTTCGACCCAACTGGCCGGACTTGGTGCGTCGGGGGTGGCCCGGAATAGGAATACTATCATATAGTTCCTATTCTGGGGTCCTCATCGGCGCACCGGGCCTGGAGACACCGGAGTCCGGTCTGTGGAACCGAGTTACCGTCATACGGTCTCGTCGTCCACGGATCTGACCCGGCGGCCAGATCTGCGCGGCATGGAGGGCATCCTTGGACGGAGAGATACCGTGAGATACCGTCTCCTTTCTGGGCTGCTCCCTCCACGCCGCCGGTATGGAACGAATTTGCGTCTCAAACTTGGCAGGGCAGGTCCGAGGAGAGCGACGCAACGGGTCTCGGGAGTCCCTCGTCGTCCTCCTGGGCCAATCCTGGGTTCGCAGCAAGGTCAACTCAGCCGATTTTCGAGCGAGAACGTCAGCTTCCCCGCTGACGCTCCCGCCGCTCTGTCCAGTCGTCCCAGATGTTTAAAAATTTTTCTGTAAACAGACCTTGGCCGGACTGAGACGCAGACCTCGGCTGGAAAAGCTTCGTTACACACTTTAGAAAAAAAGTTTGAAGGTTTGCCTAAAAGCCCTTCAAAACACCTTTCCAACGATACATAGATCACGTCTGTAGCTCATATCGTTTGGATGCTATAGGGGTTTTAATTTTAACGGTTTTTAGCGATTTCCCGCTAAACTAGCTTTTTTTCGAAAAAGTCGTAGAACAAACGTTTCTAGATTTTTGATCGGGAACAAGTCCTCATTCAAACTTTTAAGCTAAATTTACGATTTGATCCAAACAAACAGACAAACAGACAAACAAACAAACAAACAGACTGACTTTTCATCTCGTTTTGAAAGGTGCACCAAAAATTTCAAAATTAATTATCTTCTGAACCAGTGATCGGATTTTGATGATCAAGGTGTCATTCGCGTATTTTTGATTAGAATAGTAAAAAATTAAAATAAAAATCAAAAAGGCTCCAACGGCCCCATTACCTCCAATAATTTAAATTTTTCCCCTCCCACTTACACCTGTTTATCTCACGAACCAGGTGAGTTTCTAAAAGTCTTAGTATGCACATTTGTAAGTTAAGTTAATACCTTGCGATCGGTATATAACTCGACCTGATCGGACAGTCATAGCAAATTTTCCATTCTTCCTGTGTATATATGCTAGTCGCCTTCGCACCCTTCGTGCTGCTTTCGTCACTAGCGCGGACTGCCGTCCGCAGTGATATTGACAACTTTTAAGAAATTTGATGGGTGCTGGTTATTAAAAACAATTGCTCTGATTCTTGCCAAGTTGGGGCAATTATCTAGTATGTGTAGGGTTGTAACGTTGTCGCCGCATTCACACTGTGATATGTGTTGTTGGAAGTCTTTCTCAGCAGATGGTGTGAAGAAGATGTGCGGGGACTTTGCTACTGCGTTTGCTGCAATGTCTGCGTTTTCGTTCCCTTCTATTCCTTGGTGGCTGGGTACCCAGAAGAAGATAATTTTTTTTGTGGCGCATATTCTCCGAATTTCCGTTATTAAGTTGTTATGCCCAGGGACCGCAAATAAGAGTTATGAATGCTAATTTCAACTAAAAAAATCAATGTGAAGGAAACATGCTACTGTAAAATGGTAAACACCAAAATTCATATTTTAGCCGGAACTATTGATATCAGCAAAAAACTTCTATTTTCAATTTTTAAAATATAAATCAAATTTAATTCTTATTTTTAATTTCAATTAAAAAAGTCAAAAATAATCGTTAAAATTTAATTTTTAAATAAAAGTTGTGAAATAACTCTTATTTCTGATTTTTTCAATAAAAATCAAAAATAAGAGTTATTTGTGATTTTTATTTTAAAATTTGCAAATAAGAGTTATTCCGTAACTTTTATTTTAAAAATCAAAAATAAAAGTTAAAGTGAATATCTTTTGAACCAATTGGTGGATTTCCAAAATTTAAAAATATTCTTGATCTATGACTCGAGACCTTTCATATGATCCATCACGTGTCCTTCAAGGACGAAATTAAGGATCTGACTATTTTCTATCATATTTCATTTTTTCTTCTGTATTTGTTGCAGTAATATATGTAGTAATCATTGGCACACAAAATACCAGTTGATACTAAAAATACTAAAAAATACTAGAATTCAAAAAAATACCAAAATATACTAAAAATCACTAAAATACCAAAAAATACTAAAAATCACAAAAATACCAAAAAATATCAACAATCGCAAAAAAATTAAGAAATACTACAACATTTAAAATAATACTAAATATAAAAACGTTTTTTTGAAATTTTGAGTTTTGTTGAACTCCTTGGTATTTTTGCGATTTATAATATTTTTTTGTATTTTTTTGTGATTTTTAGTATTTTTTGGTATTTTAGTGATTTTTAGTATTTTTTGATATTTTTTTGAATTCTAGTATTTTTTAGTATTTTAACTTTTTTTAGTATAATAACTGTTAATTTGCAATTTTTATTTTAAAACTTATAACAGTTACGGTCCCTGGTTATGGCAGTTTAGGTTTTTAACTGCGGATATTGTGGAAAGGTTGTCGGAAAAAATAACGAATTTCCCTTTGTTGCTGCGGGCAAATAGGCAAGCCTTTAGAACAGCTAGGGCCTCGGCAGTGAATATCGAATAATGTTGGGACAGTAATCTTCCTGAAATTAGGGAGTTATTGATGTCGACTACGGCGAATGCAGTCGCTGTTACGGATTTGGTTGCGTCCGTGAATAACCAGGTCCGGGTGGTAAGTTTGTCGCTTTCCTCTAGGAAAAGTTTTTGGTATATGCAACTATGAGTATAATCCTTTTTGTGCGAATAAAGGGACAGTTTAATGGATGTATCCTGAAGAAGCCATGGCGGAGCGCAGGGTTTCCTTGTAGTGAATGTAGGTAGTTGTTGGCTTAGCTCTTTTAGTAGTGTAGCGCATCTACGAATGGTGGACGAGACTTTGTAAGTGCGTTTGGCCTTAGTTGCGTTTACGTAGCTTTTGTTTAGACGTAGGTTTGACGTTGTGCAAAGTTTTGGTATTAGCTTCGCTGTGGTTTCTAAAAGTCTGTCTTTCAACGATGGGAGTCCTGCCTCTGCTAGGATACATTTGGTTGGTGATGTAGGGAATGCATTAATGCTGCGGCGGACAGCGGTGTGGTATGGAACTTGAACTTTTTTTATGTTTGCTTCAGCGCTCCATCCGTAAATTGGAAGACCGTAATCCAACTTGGAGATGGATGAGCGTATTTACGTGAATACAGGAGAATTTTGAGCTTAGGAACTTGATTATATTTAGTCTACATTCTAAACTAGATCTTAACTCAGTACAATGTTTTCTAAAGTTAAATTTACTATCGAATATTATTCCAAGTATTCTTAAGTTATCTACAGTTTCTATATTATTAAATGATAGATTGCCAGATGGACAATGATGCTTTCGGCAGATGTGCAGAAGTTTGCATTTTTCAATTGATAACGAGGCACCCGACAAGTTTCTTCAATTTTTGATGTCCAGCAGGACCTTTGACAAGGTGTTTTTTACAGTGATAGTATCCTTTGTTTTAGTATAAATTATAGCGTCGTCAGCGTAGATAGATATTTGTAGGTTTTTGTGTTGTAGTACAATAGAGTTCAATTTATCAAATGCAATGATGAATAGGATTACCGAAAGTGGGAAACCTTGTGGGATGCCATTAAATAATTGATGTGGTATCGAAAGAGTATTGTTTGCTCGTACTCGGAATGATCGGTGGGCCATGAAGGCCTTTATTGAACTAAAGACCGTAGGTCCAACCCTCCAGAGCATTAGTTGGTGGAGAACGGTGTGTATTCCGACGCGATCGAAGGCTTTTTCGAAGTCAGTCCCTAGTATAGTGACATGATTTCGATTGGTTGTGTGATATGAGTTCATTTTTGGTTAAGAACCACATAAGTCAGCGGGCTAAAATCTTTTCGAATATCTTGCTCATGCATGGTAAAAGGGATATTGGTCTGAATCTGTTTATATCGTGAATGGGTTTGTGGGGCTTAGGAATGGGTAACACCACTGCTGTGGTCCATGCATGAGGGTATTTCCCGTTATTTAGAATTTGGTTGTACAGTCCGACGAGGTTGCGTTTGGTTTCAATAGTCAAGTTTTTCAACATAGGGTAAGACACACGATCAAAACCTGGGGTTTTTCCTTTTGTCTGCCCTATTGCTGTTTCGAACTCGATGATTGTTATATCGGATTCCAGATGATTTGCGGAAGGTGCTATAAGTTGGGGTTGGTAGTTTAGGGTAAGTAAGGAGGTCTTATTGGATATGTACTCGGCGGAGAAGTTTTGGTCCATGGAGTAGTTTGACCATTTCTTAGCAAAAGATTCAGCGATGTGTTTGGAGGATGTTAGGAGCGTTTGGTTAGCTTTCAAACATTTCAGTGGAGTACTGGGAGCACCGGTTAACGTTTTTATATCCGACCATACCTTTTTTGAAGAGGATAATGGCGATATGTGAGACGTAAAATCTGAGAGTGCCGTTCTTTTCGCTATTTTAGCTTCTCTTTTAAATAGGGCTTTTGCTTTTTTGTAGGCCACAAGGTTGACATGTGACATGTTACGTTTAAAGTTTACCCAAAGAGATTGTTTATTTACACGCAGTTTGTTAAGTGCACTACTCCACTAAACCACATTTCTTATTTGGGGACATTCATTTGTTTGTGGTATTGCTATGTTTGCTGCTGCGTGAATAATTTTGGTTAATTTGGAAACACCTTGATGGATATTGCAGTACGTGAAATTTTTAATGTTGTTTGATAGTATTTCTTGGAATTTCTCCCAGTTAGCCCTGTCAGTTTTGTATCTGGAGGTAAGTGTGATTTTTTGGGTATTAAATTGTGTAGTTATGGTGGTGACTATCGGGAAATGGTCACTACCGTGTAAGAAATTGTCTATTGTCCAGTTGCATCTATGTAAGATTGATGGAGAGACTGACGTTAGGTCAACACAGGTAAGTGAGTTATGAGTGGAGAAGTGCGTGGCTGATCTGTCGTTAGGGACGGCGAGGTTAGCTTTTTCCATGAGCTTTTCAAGCTTTTTCCCACAGGAGTTTGTTGTGGAGGAGCCCCACAGTGTACTCCAAGAGTTAAAGTCGCCGCAGAGCATTATAGGGGTATTAATATTGGATAAAGGGAGGAGTATGTCGTTTTCAGTGAAATTTTGACTTGGTGGTATATAAGTTTTTATTAACGTAATTTTTGTGTTTAGGTCTAGTTGGAGAGCGTCACATGAAATATTAGATGACAATGAAATTTGTTTATGCGGAATATGTCGCTTGATCAAAAAGCCAATTCCCTGCTTGTGTGTAAATTTTGTGTGTTTATTTTTAAAATATCCATTGTATGATTTCGGGAAAATAACATTGTTTTTATTGTGTGGAATATGAGTCTCTTGAATACATATTACATCTGGGTTCTTTTCCTTAATAAGTAGCATGAGTTGTTGGTAATTGTTTATATATCCATTCATATTCCATTGTAATACTTTAAGCCCCAAAATTTCTGATATCCAATTTTGTGACGAATAATAATAATAGTTTTACATATAAATTATTTTCTCAAAAAAATTTTGGCATTCGGCACTTTGCGCTAAAATGTCTCAATCTATATATATAAAACTCTTTGTCCTGACTCACTGACTCACTGACTGACTCACTGACTCACTGACTGACTCACTGACTGACTGAGAATCAACGTGGAGCCCAAACGGTAAAAGATAGAAAGCTGAAATTTGCACACAACATAGATGAAATAATTTCATCGTGCAATAAGACGGCGTTTTGCGAAATTCGACCTCTAAGTGGGTTAAATCGGGGTCAAAGGTCACGGAATTGCTTAGTATGAACTTTTTTGTTTCTTAAGATATCTCTACCAAACTCACAGATTGTATGTTTGGGACTGTCCTTTACATTCTGACCAAATTTGGTCAAAGTCGGATGACTATATCATATAGCTGCCATAGGAACAATCGGATGTTAATTGACCTTTAGTATAAAAACTTTTTTGTTTCTTAAGATATCTCAATCAAACTCACAGATTGTATGTTTGGGACTGTTTCTTACATTCTGACTTAATTTGGTCAAAGTCGGATGACTATATCATATAGCTGTCATAGGAACAATCGGATGTTAATTGACCTTTAGTATAAAAACTTTTTTGTTTCTTAAGATATCTCTACCAAACTCACAGATTGTATGTTTGGGACTGTCCTTTACATTCTGACCAAATTTGGTCAAAGTCGGATGACTATATCATATAGCTGCCATAGGAACAATCGGATGTTAATTGACCTTTAGTATAAAAACTTTTTTGTTTCTTAAGATATCTCAATCAAACTCACAGATTGTATGTTTGGGACTGTCCTTTACATTCTGACCAAATTTGGTCAAAGTCGGATGACTATATCATATAGCTGCCATAGGAACAATCGGATGTTAATTGACCTTTAGTATAAAAACTTTTTTGTTTCTTAAGATATCTCAATCAAACTCACAGATTGTATGTTTGGGACTGTTTCTTACATTCTGACTTAATTTGGTCAAAGTCGGATGACTATATCATATAGCTGCCATAGGAACAATCGGATGCAAATTAACTTTTAGAACCAAAAACTCTGTTGTTGTATGAGATATCCTAACAAAACTCATAGATTAGCTCTTCTTGCTAAATTTTCCCCAAATTTAGCTTTTTTCCGCCAAATTTAGCTTTTTCCCGCCAAATTTAGCCTTTTCCCGCGTAATCTGGATTTTTCTAGCTGAGTCGATAAATCTGTCTTTAACCTAAGTCCAATTACCGGGGAAAAACATAAAAACACTAAAGTTAAATATTTGCGTTTTTCGTCAAAAAATACTATATTATATAAATTTGTTAAAACGGACTACTAAAGATGTTCTTTTTAATTTTGCGAGCGCAGCGAGCTGGGGGTTGGCGAGCGAAGCGAGCAGTTTTAATTTGTTAAACCGGACAACAAAAGAAATTCTTTTCAATTTTGCGAGCGAAGCGAGCGGGGGTTGGCGAGCGAAGCGAGCAGGGGGCGGAGCCCCTTAGTTCTTTATAAAACTCACTGTTTTCCGCAGTGCCGAAAGCAAAAATTTTTTTTCTGAAAATAATTTATATGTAAAACTTAATATTATTCGTCACAAAATTGGATATCAGAAATTTTGGGGCATAAAAATGCTTTCGTCACTAGACTTTTACCTCGTAAAGAGGTTTTTTTTTATAAGATATCAGAAATTTTTGAATAGGACATCAGAAATTTTGAATTTGAATTTATTTTTTTCGACAGTATAAAGGTGGGTTCTCACTGCGTCACAAACGCTTCACAAACGCTACACAAAGCTGTTCACAACGTCACAAGGCAATGTGAACACTAAATGCATTGACACAAAATTGTGAAGTCACAAAAATGTGACAATCCAATGTAAACACCACTTTCACATTCTGTTAAACATTTTTTGCGAAGGAGGCTGACACAATTTTGATAAAAACTATGTTAACTACTGTTAAAGTTTAAGCAGTTCAAATGAGCCCAATTCCATTGTGAAAGCACATCGAGCAAGTTGGTTTTCTTTCACATTTGTGAAAACATAAACGTCCAAGCTAATATTTTATTGTTGTTTTTTGGGCCTTTAGCATTGTTTTTGATTTTTCTGAAAGACATGGATTCATAAGATGTAACAGAGCTTGCTGCTTAGCGGTCATTGGGTTGTGGCTTTTAGAACGACGACGATGATGAACCCAAGGAAAAGCGCAGCTGCTGGATCGACGAAATGAATTTGACTCGTTGAAAAGAGGAAATGTATGCAAAGCTATCGGGAGAGCTGCGAAGTCTTCCTTTCAAATTCAAAAATTATTTGCGTATGGACGGCCATTCGACCAGCTCGCTTTTTGGGTCACTCCACTTATCAAAAAGAAGACATAAATTTTTAGCGAACCAATTTCACCAGGCGAGACTTGCGGTGACTGCGGTATTTACATAGCTTCTGGATCAAGCATGACGAGCCTCTCATACGGATTCAGAATGTCGATGCCCGTAAAATCAGCCATTATTCCAGAAACATGCGAAAATAAAAATATTCATAGCAATTTTTTCAAAGAAATTAAATCTTTATTATTATTGGAGGACAATTGCAAAGTGACATTTCTCTGTTTTTATTCATTTTGTGGAACTTGTTATTGTTCAATTGCGAACATTTTGTGAACATTTTGATTCCTTATGATTTTTTGTGATACTCTTTACATTGACTGGTAGTGTTTACATTGAAGGCTTTCACAAATCTTTTCACAAGGCCTTTCACAATATTGTGAAGCACAAATTATGTGTCGCCAATGTAAACACTTTGACGTATTTCGCAAATCATCACAAAGCATAACAAAATGTGATTTCACAATGTGAAACAGTGAGAACCCACCTTAACTTTGTCAACTTTGTTTGTTTGGGAAAGCTAAAAGAAACTGTCTGGCAACACTGGTTCCCTTTACAAACACACAATAGCTATCAGCACTCTAAAACTCTGGCTGCTATGACACTTGTTGCTGCTGTCCTATTCCAATTCTTAGTAAAATGTATATATTCAATTAACAGGTAATATCGACTAATTTTCGGCTAAATCATGAATAGTAACCCTAAATATATATCAATATTACTGTAATTGCAATTATAATATGTTTTATCTGCCTCAAAAGAATTCACCACTTGCAAGCAGCATATTTCCGCATGACGCTGCAAGCAGTGTACATACTGCATATGTACATGCAGAAGTGTAAAGGTAAATGGTATATTCATTTAACAGGTAATATCTTGCCCAAACGAATTTTGAGAGCCATGTTTTATATGTCAAAAATCGCGGAATTGAATTGTCTATAACATATAACATATTAAAAAGTGATTTAAAGCACAGATTTTTCTTAAATCGAAAAAAAGTGTAAAAAAAAACCTTATTTCACCTGTAGCTTTTTACCTGTGTTGTTTAGCAAAAATTACCTTTCCAACGATATATAGATCACGTCTGTAGCTCATATCGTTTGGATGCTATAGGGGTTTTAATTTTAGCGGTTTTTAGCGATTCCCCGCTAAACTAGCGTTTTTTCGAAAAAGTCGTAGAACAAACGTTTCTAGATTTTTGATCGGGAACAAGTCCCCATTCAAACTTTTAAGCTAAATCAACGATTTGATCCTTACAAACAGACAAACAGCCAAACAAACAGACTGACTTTTCATCTCGTTTTAAGAAGGGCACCAAAAATTTCAAAATTAATTATCTTTTGAACCAGTGGTCGGATTTTGATGATCGAGGTGTCATTCGACGCGTATTTTTGATAAGAATAGTAAAAAATTAAAATAAAAGGCTCCAACGGCTCCATTTGCTCAAATAATTTAAATTTTTCCCCTCCCACTAACACCTGTTTATCTCACGAACCAGGTGAGTTTTCGAAAGTCTTAGTATGCACATTTGTAAGTTTAATTGATACCTTTCGAACGGCGTATAACTCGACCCGATCGGACACTCATAGCAAATTTTCCATTCTTCCTGTGTATATATGCTAGTCGCCTTCGCACCCTTCGTGCTGCTTTCGTCACTAGCGCGGACTGCCGTCCGCAGTGATATGTGTCAAATAGCTAATACAATAGATAAGATCAGACTAGACAATGAGTAAAAGAGACCCAAACATAATGTAAGACAAGTGTCGAGTCTATCTAATAATTACATAAGACAATACAATAAGTAGGAAGAAGCCAGAAATATTAATACTATATCTAACTCTGTTTATTAGTACATAAGAAATCCTTTAAAAGCGCATACGTATACAACGCAATAAACGATGTCAGTTCATAATTATAACTCGAGAGTGTTTTACTTAGGGATTGGCCTGCGTGCAGAAACATTGAGATCTGAGTCAGCAAGTAACTTTGCGACAAGACTTAATACCTTTGCATGCATTTGGTCCTTCGAGCCGGATAGCTCTGTGACTGCCAACTGTAGCAGATACTTTAATCGGTATCGCACAGACAAGTCCATTGATAGCACCTGTCGTGCATCGTGGCAAAGTAAGGGATAAAAGAAAAAAATATACATCCTGTGTCTACGATCGACTGCAGCGTGGGATTGGACGAACGGCGGTGGAGCAACAAAAACAAGCGGCGCTGTAATTAGAGCGGCGAGGGAATCAGCAACGAAGCGTAAAAAGAACGGCGCGGGATCGGAGCTGAGAAAATTTTTTAACGGCATGGATCAGCGACTGGACGACGCAGGAAAAGTGCTGCGCGGAATCAGTGCTGATCAACAAAAAGTAAGCGACGAGGGAATCGACTGAACTGGACGACGCAGGAAAAGTGCTGCGCGGGATCAGGGTCAGAAACCCAAGATAAACGGCGCATCAATTAAAAAAAAAAAATATACGGTGAAAATCAGCGACTGGAGGACACAGGAAAAGTGCTGCGCGGGATCAGAGCTGATAACCAAAAAGTAAGCGACGTGGGAACAGCTACTGGACGAAGCAGTAAAGAGCTGCTCGGAATCAGAGTTGGGAGCCCAGGATAATCGGCGTAAAAAAAAAAAAGAAGCGCTACGCTGGAAAGTGGTAAACGGAACCCACAGAAAAAAAAAAACAACCCTCAGAAAGTGGCTCTGCATAACCACAGAGGAAAACAAATAGTAACAAGTGTTGCTAAAAATAAATCAAAAACAACAAAGCAACCAGATTGAACCAACATCTGGACGTGGAGGAAGAAAGCGACGTGGGAATCAGGAACTGGACAATGCAGGAAAAGATCTGCTCGGGTCAGAATTGGCAACCCAAAATATCGGCGCAAAAAACAAAAATAGTTCTGTAGAGGTGGTAAACATAACCAACAGAAGCGCAAAATTCAAACGTGTGGCGACACGAGCAGTAAATAAAGAAAAATAAAATTAAAAAAAAAAAAATTTTTAAAATGATTTACACACTTGTTCAGCTCAATGCAGTGGATGCTAGTCAATGTGCCATATACGAGCAATTGCAAAGCTGGGGCGAAGAAATAATAGAGGACGACGGCCCAAGTTTGGATTGGGCAACAAAAGTTCAAGAGCAATGGGAATTGTTTAAGAAACAAAATCAAATTCTTCAGGAAAATACACATGTATTCTTTTGGGGAAGCGATTATTTAATGAATGGATCCTTCGACAGAGCTCAATCTATAAAAAATAAATTAATGTCTGAATTAAATAGGAAAATCATCAGAAACGCACTTAACAAAGAAAAAAATGAGAGTCGGATAAAAGAATTTAACAGCGCAATATTCGACTTGGAAAAAACATTGAATCGTGCCGGACAAGACCCGATACAAAATCAAAACGATCAAGACGAGCTTAAAGAAGACTTCGAATGGTTAACAGAAGCCTTCGATAAACTGAAATCCCATGGGCAAGCAACGCCATCGATACAAATTCGCTACGAAGAGCTCAACCAAGAAAAAATGCAGATGGAAAGTTTTCTGAAATTAGAAAAAAGTTTGCCGAAAAGTAGTAAGCTAAAGATACAACACATCCAATTTTTGAAAAAGTATCCGGAGACACAAACACATGGTGAATTGGATAAGAATGAAGAAGAGCAAAAAGAAGAGATACCTGAAGAACCAGAGACAAGGGAGAAGAAAACAGAACAACACACACAGTCAAAGGAGAAATCCAGCAAGGAAGACAAAGTGCAAACTGTTTCCCATGCCGTACAAAAAAGATCAGAAGACCAGGTGCATCATCAACAGGAAAAAGATGACATGCAGGAGCAGAAGATGGACGAGCAAGAGACAGACGAAGATATGGATAGCGTTGGACATTCCGAAAATGATACGAACGACGGCGATCACCAAGCCGTTGCGGAAGCCAAGAAAACCGTTTCGCAAGAGGATCGAGAGAATGAAAACCAAACTCTGGAGAGGCGAAAACAAGGACTCAACAATGAGGAACGCATACTACGTAAAGCAGAACGAAACAAACTAAAACCGATAAAAAAGATCGATCAACTTAAGGACTCCAAGCCCAATAAAAGCGTACAACAGGAGCAAGCGGAACAAGAAGCAGAGGCCGAGAAGGAGCCACAAAGCAGAGAGAAAACCACTTTGGACAATGTCACAGAGAAGCAATCGAAGCAAACAAAGCACCAAAAGGAAGAGGTGCAAAAGGAAAGGATAGAATGCCATTTTATCCCGCCGGCAAGTCCTCACTTCGGAGGAATTGAAGACAACACACTCAAATACGTGGACATGCTAGCACAAATTGAAGCTATAATGAACTATCGACCATTATGTACGATGGACAATAGCAAGGAATTCGATGACGTTCCGATGCTGAAGATGACCGAAAGTCAAATCGATAAGAAAATCTGGTTAACGGATCGTTGGAAATAACTATCCAAATTGAAAACACATCTTTGGCGAAAAGGGAAAGATGAATACTTAGTTACACTGCAAAAACTATTAAAATGGCAAAAAGAGTCACGGGAACACAAGTCCAACAAAATGGCCACTCGGACGAGTAGAAGAAACTCACCCAGGAGTAGATGGAAAAAGAAGAACCCATAAACATTAAAACAAAGCATAGATCCAGAATGCAAGTAGCAACCGAAGACATGTAGACCCAGCTGCAATCCCGAAACACTTTGTTGGTGATAATTATCGACGAATCAATCCTGGAATGGAACTGCGGAAGTCAACACAGTACAGTCAACAAAGAACAGCACGTGGCATTTGCAGTTACAAGAAGGATCTACTACCCGTCAAGTCAAGCACTTACATCAAGCAGCAACACTAATTATGTTAATAAATAATACAGAAGAAATTAGTAATGTAAAGAAATTATTAGAACAAAAACTTCACAACTTTAGGTTAAGAAACATTGAATTTCACCATGTATCAGTACACACCCCTGTAACACTAATAATTATTGTAATGATACCGTTACGTACAATGTATATAATAAGGAAATGTAAAACAGAAAATTAATGTAGAGTTCGGATCACCACCAATAACAACAACTTAAGCATGGCCCCCGGCAAAATGTTCATAAATGAACATACTTTTTGATCACCCCTCGGAATGCGCCACGACATGTGCAACGCTCAAGTGACACAAAAGGGTCACGACGGCATAAAATTACCACACGGATCGAAATCCTGGTTCTCAGCAATAAAAAGATATAAACATAAGCGATCCAGCATGCAGGTTGGAGTAGATAAGAACAGAGAGCACAAGGAGTAATAGATATGTAGAGCAGATAAAAACAAAGAGCACAATTGGTATGAAAGAGTAAAAGATATGTGTCAAATAGCTAATACAATAGATAAGATCAGACTAGACAATGAGTAAAAGAGAACCAAACATAATGTAAGACAAGTGTCGAGTCTATCTAATAATTACATCACTGCGGACGGCAGTCCGCGCTAGTGACGAAAGCAGCACGAAGGGTGCGAAGGCGACTAGCATATATACACAGGAAGAATGGAAAATTTGCTATGTCTGTCCGATCAGGTCGAGTTATATACCGATCGAAAGCTATGAATTTAACTTACAAATGTGCATACTAAGACTTTTAAAAACTCACCTGGTTTGTGAGATAAACAGGTGTAAGTGGGAGGGGAATAATTTAAATGATTGGAGCAATTGGGGCCGTTGGAGCTTTTTTGATTTTTTTAATTTTTTACTATTCTGATCAAAAATACGCGTCGAATGACACCTTGATAATCAAAATCCGATCACTGGTTCAGATGCTAATTAATTTTGAAATTTTTGGTGCCCCTTTTAAAAAGAGATGAAAAGTCAGTCTGTTTGTATGTTTGTTTGTCTGTTTGTCTGTTTGTCTGTTTGTTTGGATCAAATCGTAAATTTAGCTTAAAAGTTTGAATGAGGACTTGTTCCCGATCAAAAATCTAGAAAAATCGCTAGTTTAGCGGGAAATCGCTAAAAACCGCTAAAATTATAGCATCCAAACGATATGAGCTACAGACGTGATCTATATATCGTTGGAAAGGTATTTTGAAGGGCTTTTAGGCAGACCTTTAAACTTGTTTTCTAAAGTGCATAGGTAAAAAGCAACAGGTGAAATAAGATATTTTGTCCCACATTTTGGCGGCTTTTGAGAAAACGCTGCCTACGATTTTTTTTAATTTGCAATATGTTTGAGCTTGTAAAATTTCGCGTTTTTTGATATATCATTCATAAATTTATGTTGATTGGTTTGGAAGATATAACCTATTAACTGAATATATACGTTTTACTTTGAATTGAAATAGGACAGCAGCAGCAATTACATTTGACTAACAGTCCAGTAACAATGAAATCTATAATTAGACAGTCGTTCTTAATGATCGCCAGTGGCTCAAAGTGTAGAGCGTCCGATTTTTGCATGAATTCTCAGCTCGGGTTTCGGGTTTAAATCCTGGCACGGACAAAACTTTTTTTTTTTTTAATGTTTAAATGCAATTAATTTGTTAGTAGATTATTATCGTGCATACATTTTTGTTGATTGGTTTGGAAGATATATCCTATTAACTGAATATATACGTTTTACTTTGAATTGAAATAGGACAGCAGCAGCAATTACATTTGACTAACAGTCCAGTAACAATGAAATCTATAATTAGACAGGCGTTCTTAAGGATTGGCAGTGGCACAAAGTGTAGAGCGTCCAATTTTTGCATGAATTCTCAGCTCGGATTTCGGGTTCGAATCCTGGCACGGACAAAACTTTTATTTTTTTTTTTAATTTTTAAATGCAATTAATTTGTTAGTAGATGATTATCATGCATACATTTATGTTGATTGGTTTCGAAGATGTATCCTGTTAACTGAATATATACGTTTTACTTTGAATTGAAACAGGACAGCAGCAGCAATTACATTTGACTAACAGTCCAGTAACAATTAAATCTATAACTAGACGACCGTTCTTAAAGATCGCCAGTGGCTCAAAGTGTAGAGCGTCCGATTTTTGCATGAATTCTCAGCTCGGGTTTCGGGTTTAAATCCTGGCACGGACAAAACTTATTTTTTTTTTAATTTTTAAATGCAATTAATTTGTTAGTAGATTATTATCGTGCATACATTTATGTTGATTGGTTTCGAAGATGTATCCTGTTAACTGAATATATACGTTTTACTTTGAATTGAAACAGGACAGCAGCAGCAATTACATTTGACTAACAGTCCAGTAACAATTAAATCTATAACTAGATGACCGTTCTTAAAGATCGCCAGTGGCGCAAAGTGTAGAGCGTACGATTTTTGCATGAACTCTCAGCTCGGGTTCCGGGTTCGAATTTCTAGCGCGGAAAAATTTTTTTTTGTTTTTTAAATTTTTAAATGCAAATAATTTGTTAGTGTATGATCCGCTAAGGTTTTTTTTATTGTTTTTCAATTTTAAAAAGGTGTTAGCTGAAATCTTAGCTGCAAAATAAAGAATCGCTGTAGTCAGATCTGTCTGTGTGCATATTGAAAACCTCCTAGCAAAGTAAGAATGCCAGAAGCATATGTAAATCACTTCGGACGGCAGTCCGCGCTAGTGACGAAAGCAGCACGAAGGGTGCGAAGGCGACTAGCATATATACACAGGTAGAATGGAAAATTTTCTATGACTGTCCGATCAGGTCGAGTTATATACCGATCGAAAGGTATTAACTTAACATAAAAATGTGCATACTAAGACTTTTAGAAACTCACCTGGTTCGTGAGATAAACAGGTGTAAGTAGGAGGGGCAAAATTTAAATCATTGGAGGTAATGGGGCCGTTGGAGCCTTTTTGAATTTTCTTTGAATTTTTTACAATTTTCATTAAAAATACGCGCGACACCTCGATCATCGAAAACGGACAACTGGTTCGAAAGATAATTAATTTTGAAATTTTTGGTGCCCTTCTCAAACGAGATGAAAAGTCAGTCTGTTTGTTTGTCTGTTTGTTAGTATCAAAGCGTTGATTTAGCTTAAAAGTTTGAATGAGGACTTTTTTCCGATCAAAAATCTAGAAACGTTTGTTCTACGACTTTTTCGAAAAAAGCTAGTTTAGCGGGAAATCGCTAAAAACCGTTAAAATTAAATGAGCTACAGACGTGATCTATGTATCGTTGGAAAGGTATTTTGAAGGGCTTTTAGGCAAACCTTCAAACCTTTTTTTTTTAAAGTGCATAGGTAAACATCAACAGGTGAAATAAGATATTTTGTCCCAGATTTTGGCGGTTTTTGAGAAAACGACGCTAACGATTTGTTTTAGCTTTCAATATGTTGTAGTGTGTAAAATTTCGCGTTTTTTGATATATGACACAAAATTTTACCGATGGGTTTGGAAGATATTACTTATTAACTGAATATACTGCATGTACATATGCAGTATGTTAATGTACATGTAAATCGCCAAAAGCCACAGCATCCAAACAATAGAAGCTACAGATGTGATCTATATATCGTTGGAAATGTATTTTGAAGGGCTTTAAGCCTAGCTGTAAACTTTTTTGCTTAAAACACAAGTAAATAGCTTCAGGTGAAATAAGGTTTTTTTTTCCCACATTTTGGCGATTTAAGAAAAATCTACGTTTCAAATAAGTTTTAAATACAGTTGAACTTTCCTAACTCGAACTTCTCTAACTCGAATTTCTCTGTAACTCGAATTAAATGAGTGGCAGTAAAATTAATAATCTTAGGAAAAAGAACTCTATAACTCG
Organism: Drosophila quinaria; assembly: GCA_035047525.1. Taxonomy (NCBI): domain Eukaryota; kingdom Metazoa; phylum Arthropoda; class Insecta; order Diptera; family Drosophilidae; genus Drosophila; species Drosophila quinaria. The sequence goes on from JAWNPO010000028.1 coordinate 72,213, forward strand.
AATATTTCCCTAACTCGAACCTTTTCTTTGGATAATGGCGATTCGAGTTAGGGAAGTTCGACTGTATGTTATTTGTTGTAGCAATTCAATTTCGCGTTTTTGACTATAACACATAGCCGTCAAATTTCGTTTGGGCAAGATATTACATGTTAACTGAATATACCTTTTACCTTTACACTTCTGCATGTACATATGCAGTAGCATGCATACAGCGGCAGCAAAGTGTCATAGCAGCCAGAGTTTGAGAGTGCTACTAGCTTTTGCGCTTGGCATGTGTGTTTTAAGGGAACCAGTGTTGGCAGACAGTTTGTTTTAGCTTGTACAAAAAATAAACAAAGTTGATAGAATGAAATTTCAAAATTTCTGATATCCTATTCAAAAATTTCTGATATCTTATAAAAAAAACCTCTTTACGAGGTAAAAGTCTAGTGACGAAAACAGTTATATGCCCCAAAATTTCTGATATACAATTTTGTGACGAATAATATTAAGTTAGACATAAAAATTATTTTCAAAAAAAATTTTGGCACTCGGCACGTTGCGCCAAAATGTCTCAATTCTTCATACCAAATAAAACTCAATGTTTTGCGCAGTGCCGAATGCAAAAATTTTTTTTAAAATAATTTGTATGTCAAACTTAATATTATTCGTCACAAAATTGGATATCAGAAATTTTGGGGCATATAACTGTTTTCGTCACTAGACTTTTACCTCGTGTAACAACGCACGCTTTCGAATATTATTTAGTTTATATCTGGAAGGTCTAGCCGGTATCGTAGCTCGATGTCGACTGCCATACAATTTACAATTATTTCACATGTCAGTGCTTGTTTGTTCAAAGGCCTACTTGAGATGCTAGGTTCCCACATCCCTCTTTTGTTTAGGGCTGGTTTTTCGTCTCTTCCTCTGCTTGAGATGGGCCGGAGTTACCTTCTTTATCCAGTACCAGTTCTGACCTTATCATAGCGCGCGTCTTAACCCCCACCTTCTCTCTATGTCTCTCTTCGGGCTGTTGACTGCTTGACCGTGGTATCATCTGTGTGACATCATCGGTGGAAGGTGGTTCCGAGTCTGAAAATATAGAATCTGGTGCAACTGGCACCTTTTTAAGATGACAAACATTCCTTAAAAATCGCTTCCCATCCCCTATAACTTCTACCATACTACCATTCTTCCTTAACACCTTATATTCCGTGGTATCGAAGTTGGTTGTTAGTTTGCTTGGAAAAATCACGTTTCTCAATAGAACCGTGTCTCCAACATCTATAGTTGTCTCCTTTGCTCCTCTCCTTTTGTCGGCTGCTATTTTTCCTTTGTTTTTATTGATACAGTCCAGATCTTTTTCCGATGAATCTATGAATTCCCCCGTTAAATCACCAATCCAGGGAATTTTGTCACGAATGACTCGACCGAATATCAATTCTGTGGGAGGGCAACCTGTTGTGCCGTGAGGTGTTACGTTATACATTAGAACATATTCGCGGATCTCCTTCTTATAGTCGGTTTTGTTAGCATACGCAATTTTCAACCGTTTTCCCAAAGATCTATTCATGTTTTCAACCTCTCCGTTAGCTTGTGGCCAGTACGGTGGGGTCGTTATTTGTGTAATGTTATTAATTTGGCAAAAATCCTTAAATTCTTTGCTTACGTACTGTCTACCGTTGTCAGTTCTCAAATATTCCGGAATGCCTAACCTGCAAAATATTTCCTTCATGGATTCAATTATTGACACCGACGAAATGGATTTCAAAAAGGTTAGATCCATGTATCTGGAAAAATAATCAATGAGGACCAAAATGTATTCGTTATTTGGAAGGGGTCCCAGCAGATCAGTCGCAACGAATTTCCATGGTGCGGTTGGATACTGGTGTCTTTTCATAGGTACGGGGTTATCCGGTAAGGAAACTAGCAAACAGTCCCGACATGCCTTAACCTTCTTCTCAACATCTCGATCAATTCCAGGCCACCACACTTTTGACCGTAAGCGCCGCTTCATAGCCGATTCGCCCGGATGACCCTCATGTGCCAGAGAGAGAACTCGAGGCCGTAATGTTTGTGGAATAACCAGTCGTGTCCCTCTTAACAAAATTTGTCCGATGTTTGACAATTCCAGTCGAAAAGGATAATAGCAGTTTGACGTCTGCGTGGTCCATGAACAACTCAGTCCGGTTATCGCGTCAATGATGTCCTCATCGTGTCCACTTTTGTTCATTAGTTCCGATATGGTTAATGCCGTTGGGGTAGATGTCGAGACAATGTGAAAAATATTCTGTTCCCCGTTCCAATCAAATGAGGAGACATCATTAGTCCTGCATAGCCTTGATACAGAATCTGCGATATTCTCCTTACCAGCCTTATATACAACCCTGAACTTGTAAGACTGAAGTCTGAGTAACCATCTCTCTATTCGTGCTGGTGGCTTGGAAGTTGGTTTGAAAATTGTCTCTAGCGGTTTGTGGTCAGTAACTAAGTCAAATTCTAATCCTGCTAGGTAATAATAAAATTTTTCGACTGCCCAGACGAGGGCAAGGCTCTCTTTCTCCGTCTGAGAATATCGCTTTTCCACGTCAGTCAAACTTTTACATGCAAACGATATAATCCGGGGATCTTTCTCGCTGTCTAATTGGATAAGTACAGCGCCTAAAGCTACAGGACTGGCGTCTGCTACTAGGCATGTCTGGTGCTTGGGATCAAAATATGTCAATTGCGAGGTAGTTGCTACTTGCTCTTTTAAATACTGGAAAGCTCGGTCTTCAGTTTCACCCCACTCAAACTTGGCATTGGTCCTAAGAAGTCTACGAAGTGGGTCCGTATTATTCGCCAAGTCTGGTATGAATTTCCCTACGTACGTAACCAGACCTAAGAAACTGCGGATTTCTTCCTTATTCTTCGGTGGTCGGAAATCCATTATAACTTTAATCTTCTCTGGGTTGACCGCAATTCCTTTATCGGATCAAATATGTCCCAAAAACTTTAAGTTCGTCGTTTTTCTTATACACTTAGCCGGGTTCAAACATACTTTGTTCTTTTCGAAAATTTTAAATATTTGATTAACCGCGTTGTCGTGTTCCAATTCGTTACGTCCGAAGATAATGACATCGTCTAAATAATTTAGTGCGGTGGAACATGGAGCTAACAGTTGTTCCAACATTCTTTGAAAAATTTCCGGGGCAGAGTTCACACCAAACAGGAGCCTCTTATGTCTGAAAAGTCCTTTATGCGTGATAAATGTAGTAATTTCTCGGCTCGGTTCATCAAGCTCAATCTGGTGATATGCATCCTTTAGATCAAGTCTCGTGAATAACTTGGCCCCTTTAAGCTTAGTCATAAAATTGTCGAACGTCGGTAAAGCATAGTTTTCCCGACGGATTGCCTTATTAGCTTGTCGCATATCCACGCAAAGTCTGATGTCTCCGTTTTCTTTAAAAGCCAACACGATTGGTGATATCCATGCACTCGGCCCAACAACTGGTTCAATGATGTCCCTGCTCATAAGTTCATTTAACCTGTCTGATACCTTTTCCTCCAAGGCAGCTGGGATTCGTCTCATCGGTTGCTTCACTGGTCTTATACCAGGATCAATTGACAATTTAATTTCCACCCCTAACCACTTGGGGAAATGTACTAGGCTCTTGGCATCGACGTTGCCTACATTTATTCCAACCCTCAACACGTTTAATCGAATAGCAGTATCCTTACCTAACAAGGATTGTCTCCCGTGTTTGATAACATAAAATGTCGCAAATATTTCCGAGGTCTCGTTGACAGATATAGGTGCTTCGAAAATGCTGATAACTGTTAAAGGTTGTTCGGCAGCGTAAGCTCTGAATTGGTTAGCCGAATGAGCACGAACATTCAGCATAGATGCCCTATTATCTTGCAGCTTCTCCCAGTGTGTTTCACTAATTAGATTATAACGAGATCCCGAATCAATGATCATTTCCAACGCGAAACCACCCACTTTGCATGTAATGCTCACATCCGATTCATTAGCTGACATTTTGAAACAGTTCGCCTTTACTTTCCTTCCGCTGTCTACGTCGCCACAATCGTTTGAGACCGATCGAACATTTGAGTTTCCATCCCTTCTACGCTTTCCGCCTGTGTTTCCGAATCCGGCAAATGGTCTCTTATTGGAAGTTCTGCATTTGATAGCAAAATGACCGACACGATTGCACTTGTTGCACTGCATAGTCCTAGCAGGACATAAACGGCTAGATTCATCGTGATCTCTTCGCCCACAACGACTACATTCGCTTTTATGACTGAACGTTTTACGTTCCGTTACTCTGCTGACAGAACTTGCATCTGACTGAGGCACCATAGCCTTGGATTGATTGTTCACTTGTTCTTCAATAGCACAAACTTTAATTACCTCGTCAAGAGAGTGCTCGGCTTCTAGAAGCTTTTTCTTTGATTCTTGTGTAGCCCATGTATCAATTAATTTATCCTTGAGGCAAATATCACGAATTTCTTTTTCAGACATCCCAAAACTGCATTTGCCTAATTGTTGTCTTAGGCGAAGCAAGAATTCTGCAAATTTCTCTCCTTGCACCGGTGACATGGTCCGGTACACATATCTCTCGTATGCAGAATTCAGCGGAGGCGAAAAATAATCTTGAAGCTTACCCACTAGCACCTTATATATTTCTTCGTCATCTTCTTTTTCGTTCAACGTAGCAATGGCACCCGGCAAACTATATGCCACAGCTTGTAGCTGTGTTCCACCCAGATGTAGAAGCTTGTTTCTCTTTTTCACGGGCGAGGTTATCTCCTCAGCATCTGCGTATATGGTGAACGATCTGTACCAGTCTTCCCATTCTGATCTCCACAGTGATTTCTCTATTGACTTGAACAGGAATGGTTTTAGCTCAGGCATTTTCTTGTCTCTGTAATAAAATAATTCAGTAAACATTCATTTTTTTTTTTTTTTTTGTGCCCCTGGCCATGCCAGCTTTATTTATCTCGACTGACACCTACGGTGTCCAGCCCCTGGCTATGCCAGCTTTATTTATCTCGACTGACACCTATGGTGTCCAGCCCCTGGCCATGCCAGCTTTATTTATCTCGACTGACACCTACGGTGTCCAGCCCCTGGCCATGCCAGCTTTATTTATCTCGACTGACACCTACGGTGTCCAGCCCCTGGCCATGCCAGCTCTTAGTTGGCTAACTGCCACATATCAAATCCAGGATCTGCAGTGTTATTGCTTTGTCCATGGTTTGGTCTTTTTTTTCCTCTGGCTAACTACCAGTTAACAATTCCAGGATCTGCAATGTTATTGCTTTGTCCATGGATTGTTTTTTTTTCCTCTGGCTAACTACCAGTTAACAATTCCAGGATCTGCAGTGTTATTGCTTTGTCCATGGATTGTTTTTTTTTTTTTTTTTGGCTAACTACCAATTTATAATTCAAGGATCTGCAGTGTTATTGCTTTGTCCAAGAATTTTTTTTTTTAGCTTCGGACATGCAGTGTTATTGCATAGTCTTCGGCTTGGTATTTCAAATACTGGCAATGTTATTGCTTAATATTTGAAGTTGAAATATTTACCTTTTTTTTAAATTAATTTGCTGAATTTAGATAATTTGAATTTTAGGTTTTTTTTTTTTATCCTCGTCGCCACTGTAACAACGCACGCTTTCGAATATTATTTAGTTTATATTTGGAAGGTCTAGCCGGTATCGTAGCTCGATGTCGACTGCCATACAATTTACAATTATTTCACATGTCAGTGCTTGTTTGTTCAAAGGCCTACTTGAGATGCTAGGTTCCCACACCTCGTAAAGAGGTTTTTGTTATAAGATGAGACAATACAATAAGTAGGAAGAAGCCAGAAATATATTAATACTATATCTAACTCTGTTTATTAGTACATAAGAAATCCTTTAAAAGCGCATACAACGCAATAAACGATGTCAGTTCCTAATTATAACTCGAGAGTGTTTTACTTAGGGATTGGCCTGCGTGCAGAAACATTGAGATCTGAGTCAGCAAATAACTTTGCGACAAGACTTAATACCTTTGCATGCAATATTCGCGTACTTTCACAGTGTTCCAGGAGATGGCGAGTTTGTTAGGGAGTGTGTACAGGTCAAAGGTTATTAAGATAACGCCTGTGGGTTTTGGTGTGCCGTCGGTCATACGATTGAATTTGTACACTGAGGTTACGTGTTGCGATTTTAGTTCGCGGACGATTTCTTCTTTAGGTATATTGTTGAGGAAGGGTGCGTAAATGGTGCCCTTTATGCTGTTTAGAGATTCGTGCAGCTTGCAAGTAATTTCGCAAATACCAGGAAGATCCTTAGTTTTTATGAATTTTTCTGCCACCTCTTTGCTTTTTACAAGTATGAGGAGATTTCCGTCGCGCAAAGTGGATATCGAGACAATATCTTTGCTAAGTAATTGGATTGCTCTGTGCACCGCGAAACATGAGTATTCAGTTATTCGCTTTTCTGAGTTCTTAGCAGATAGGATTATATATTTGGGGTTATGCGATGAGACTTCCGGTAGATCGGGGAATTCTATAGGTATTTTTTGGTACTGTCTTTTTTTTTTAGTCTTTGGGCTATCACTTAGTGGGGAAAACATGTTTTCCCTACCTATTGGCCCCCTGGCCATGGCTTGGTTGACTTTATTATTCTTAGTCAAAGAACGGTTCACTATTGGATGCACGTAAAGGAAAAGAATGAATGTGGGTGTGAAGAGATAAAGCGACTGTTTACTTGATCGAAAGGTAGCTTATCACCGAAGACGTCTGTTCGCGCGGAGTGCTAGACGAAGACTGCATAGTTATTATTATTTTGGCCATTATTGTGATTATAATTGTTTCTATACCCATAACCACGGCCATTTCCTCTACCACGGTAATTACTGTTGTGATTACCGCGATGGGCATGTCCTCTTTGTGAGTACAAAATTGAACTTGCGTTACCTGTCAGTTTCGTACTACAGTGTATGTATTTAGATATGGCTTCATTTATTGTTTTGAATGTACCCGCTTCAAGTATTGTTTTAAGCTTGTTATGGTCACAATTCTTGATCATAACTCCGATAGCTTCCTTGGTACTAAAAATATCCGCATGCTCGGATTTTAGTCCCTCATCGATATAAGAAGATTCAAGTAACTTCCTTAAACTTTCGATTTCATTAGTAAATTGAGTGGCTGTTTTCCCCTTTTGGTAAACATTTGCCAATTTTGCTTTTACAACGTCGGAGGTTTCACCGACAGTTGTATCCTTCAATTTCTGAATAATCGCACCGAACGTAGCCTCATCTTGGACTTTATAGAGGGTTGTGCCGATTACTTTTGATTTAAGTACTTCAATTGCAATGTCTTCATATGCTCCCGTTGTAAGGTCGACCAATTTGATTGCAGTAATAAATCTTTGTAGATGGATTTTTTCCCACCAAATTCTGCATGCGAAATATCTTTAATGTATGCCCTTCGGGCAGTTGATTCGTCTGGCATCTTTAGTTTGGCAGGGTTATCGAGTTCCACTTGGTTACTATTATTATCAGTTATTTCTTGAGAATTTGATCTCGAAACAATAGTTGAGTAACCTGTGTTGGGCGACTTCGGCCTTGGGCTTATCGACTTTATGTCGCCTTCCTCGATAGATATATATGTAACCGCGCTGTTTATTACATTAGGTAGATGTTGTAAGGATGTTTCTCTCGGCTGGGGTGTGTCTCAGTCTAGCCAGGGTCACTTACAGAAAATTTCTAGGAAGTTGCTGGAGCTACTGGTAGTGAGGTATGTGTGCGTGCCTCGTAAGGAAAAGTATAGGGAATGCTCACTCGCTGGATCGGGTGAAACCGTGGCAGTGGTCTACCTGGCCCACGTCTGATACTACCGTGCCCCTGAATCTGTCTGCGGTGGGTCCGGTGAAACCGTGACAAAGAATCCCTCTGTCGCACGTCCGGTGAAACCGTGACGAAGATCTCCCTATTGCGCCCTATTACAAGTCCGGATGAAACGGTGACCAAGATTCTCCTATGACGTGTCCGGTGAGACCGTGACCCAGGCTCTCCTGTGGCACGTCCGGTGATACCGTGACAAAAGTTCCCTTTGTTACGCGTCCGGTGAGACCGTGACCGAGGTTTCCTACTGTAAGTCCGGATGAAACCGTGACCAGAGTTTTCCGATTGCGCGTCCGGTGAAACCGTGACCAAGATTCTCCTATTGCGCGTCCGGTGAAACCGTGACCAAGGCTTTCCTGCTGTGCGTCCGGTGAGACCGTGACCAAGATTCTCCTATTGCGCGTCCGGTGAAACCGTGACCAAGGTGATTCTATCGTGCGTCCGGTGAGACCGTGACCCTGATTCTCCTATCACACGTCCGGATGAAACCGTGACAAGATTCTCCTATGACGTGTCCGGTGAGACCGTGACCCAGGCTCTCCTGTGGCGCGTCCGGTGATACCGTGACAAAAGTTCCCTTTGTTACGCGTCCGGTGAGACCGTGACCGAGGTTTCCTACTATAAGTCCGGATGAAACCGTGACCAGAGTTTTCCGATTGCGCGTCCGGTGAAACCGTGACCAAGATTCCTATTGCGCGTCCGGTGAAACCGTGACCAAGGCTTTCCTGCTGTGCGTCCGGTGAGACCGTGACCAAGATTCTCCTATTGCGCGTCCGGTGAAACCGAGACCAAGGTGATTCTATCGTGCGTCCGGTGAGACCGTGACCCAGATTCTCCTATCACACGTCCGGATGAAACCGTGACAAGATTCTCCTATGACGTGTCCGGTGAGACCATGACCCAGGCTCTCCTGTGGCGCGTCCGGTGATACCGTGACAAAAGTTCCCTTTATTACGCGTCGGGTGAGACCGTGACCGAGGTTTCCTACTGTAAGTCCGGATGTAACCGTGACCAGAGTTTTCCTATTGCGCGTCCGGTGAAACCGGTGAAAGGGATGCTGGAAAACTGTACTGGATTTGAAATTGTGGGCACTTTATTCCAAGATCACCACTTTACTTTCCCCCCTTGTTGCTGGCCACTAAGCAAAGATCTTGAAACCAATGGGCGTAATGCGATGAGGGTATAACACGAAATAATTATGTACAAATAAAATGGTAATACATATGTGAAATGTGAAAAAATGTTATAGATGCCTACAACGTATGTATTTTAATAAATGGTAATGCACATGGATATGTTGAAATATAAATGAATGTGTGTTTTAAAATTCTAGCCGCTGCCTATGCCGCACTCTGGATTTCAAACTTTATACCACGCTCACCTCGATGATAGTTGTTTTCCTTTTGGTTTTTTTTGTTAACGTATGTATAGTCTCTGGATTTTACTTTGCACACGCGGTGTTGCACTTTCGTGGTTGGTTGTTTTCTTCTCGCACGTCTGCTGAGTTTTTGCGAACCTCGAAGACTGAAGCCGGCTGCCAAAATTAATTGCATGCCAAGCCTCTTATTTTCGGCAATATCTCTGCCGCTACTACGCCGCTGCCTGTCATACGCCGGCTGTTTCGAACGCGTACCGCTGGCAGAGGCACCGCTCTCTGTCGATCAGGCGCCGGCTCGCTCTCTCGTTGCTGCCCGGCTGCATTGACCTACTTTCGATGCTAGGCTGCTCTCTGCACATTCCACTGTTGTTTGTGTGTGTGTGCGCGCGCTGACCGCCGTTTGCTGTGGGTGAGCGAGCGAGCATATGTCGTTTCTCTTTGTTGGTGATGTATTCTAACGCCGCGACGCGTCGCGTCTTTCATACAAACATAATATGTACATTAGGGTGGGTCAATTTTTTTCGACCCAATGCGGGTATCAAAATCGTAATCTACGGTGAATTCTAAGAAGATTTGCCAAAGAAACCATAGGTCTAAAATCATTTTCGAGGTTTCGATTTTTATTGAGAAACTTTAACTATGTTTTGGTCATTTTAAACACCTAAGTAACTGCATAAAAAATATTTGGTTTCACTTAACATTTTTTCAAGAAAAATAGAAATTTTTAAAATAAAAAAAAATATAATATAAAACAAAAATTTTATTTTTAAATTTTTTTTTAAATTAGAAAAAATATTTTAATAAATAAAATTACACAAACTGGCATTAATTTGCATTTGACCGTTAATTTATGCCCTTTTTAGTGCCACTCCCACTCTAATTTTTCTTTACAAAAATGCTTTGAAGTATTGAGAACAAACTGGTACAAAATACGTACAAAATACAAGCAAATTCATCTTCAAAATGCAAACAAATTTTGTACCATTTTATGTGTATTTTGTAAGTATTTTGTACCAGCGCGCAGTTCGTTTTGTCGATGTTGGTGGCAAACATCTGTATCTTTTGAACTATGTTAGATATCGGGTTGAAACTTGAACAATATGTTCTCTGGTTCTATGGTTTCTTTGGCAAATCTTCTTAGAATTCACCGTAGATTACGATTTTAATATGTAATGGTTCAAATGGCTAACGGACAGTTCAGCGCATTTCGTTTGTGACAAAATTTGTCACCTGCGCTGTAACAGCGATAAGAGCTTCGTTAAGCCGCGCTTGAGTGAAAGCTTTTTAATGTTCAAGCTTTCTCGCTCTTAACTTACATTGATCGACTCTGTAAAGTGTCAGCTGTCTAATCAGAACATGTAACTCTCTTTACAATTCTGATAAGCGCAGCCCACTTCACTGTCTCCAAAAGAGAGCTTTTGAGTTGAGTGAGATTATAAAAGAGCTCGTGGTACTACACTCGCTCTGCTTCTCAAGTCTGCACACAGCCGGTAAAATTTGGTAAAATTTGCTGCAACCTCGTGCATCTAATAGAGGTTAGATCATCATTTCTGGCTGAGCCGAAGCTCGCCCAAATCCGAAAGAATCCACTCTTGAGAAGATCTGGAAACTCCCTTGGTTTTGCGCTTTCGCAACAGAACGCAAAAAGTGCTTGAATTGGCCAAGATCAATCTCCCGCATCCATAGCACGCAAAATTCTTTTCAAGAATACGGCTATTGCTTGCGAGATCGATTGCATCCCGTTTCGTCTTCTTGCTCTTTGCCGTTGACATATTTCCGGCAGCAAGAGAAGCCACCAGTTGCCATCAGTACCTGACGCACGAGGAGCTGCTGTTATCTCCTCCAGAACGTCATCCAGCGCTCATCAGCCGCATACTCAGTATCATCATCACCAAAATCATCATCACCAAAATCATCATCAAAAATTCCTTGGGATAAATCCCAAAAACCTGATCTCAGTCTCTGGCCGAAAAAAGTGCATGCGTGTGTTTAAATTTTTTTAAGAAGTAAAACAACAACCAAAACCAAAAGTGCCCCAATTTAATTTGTCTATTTGGCTAATTGTGCCACAAATTTTGCTAAGTATGTCTGTGTGTATAAAAATCAAAATTAAACCAGATCACAAAATAAAATTAATAATTATAATACAATACAATACAATAATTAAATAAAACACATGATTTAAATAGAGATTCTATACAACACATAATGAAATCCATAATAAATAAATAAATAATCAACAACTAAAGTTATAACTATTATCTTAAGAGATAAAGTTAAATATAAAACAAATTTAAAAATAAAATAATATATATAATAAAAATATATAAATAAATAATATAATATTATAGAATCAAAAAACATAAAAAAAAGAGTAAATCGCATGCATAATTAAAACATTACGTGAATTTTACAGTGATCGGAAAAAAGAGACAAAGAGAAGGGTACAATCAACGAACAAAATTCAACATATGGAGGAACATTAAGAGCGCTGGAAGGCCTTTCACGTTGGAGATGTTTTTATGTAAGTCTGTTCCAATTAAATTTTAGTTTATCCACTTTTTCTCTCTTCGTTCTTATTTGATTATTGTTCCCATTCCTATACTTGGGCTGACTCGTACACACATACAAGTTAAGGCCAAATATTATAGAAACACACAGACAGACAAATCCCAATCACGACCACGGCGCATGCAGCACATCCGCTACGAACAGACAGTCAGCGAAATCCTAACAAGAACAACAAGCCCAGCGCAACCCAACGCCAACAAGAACAACAAGTCCAGCGCAGCCCAATAAGAACAACAAAGTCGCAGCTCAACTTAAACAACAGCCCAGCAAGAACAACGAAAAGGCACATTGACTCCAGCTACGACGGCAGCGCATCCGCCACGCGCGCTGCGTCAGCAGAAAGTCTGCACTGGCCAAGTCGTGGGAAAGGAAACGACATCGGACACCATCATCGACAGCGCCACAGCTACAGCGGCAGCAGCGGCTCCAGCGACAACAGCAACGTCGGCAGAGGATAGGTTTAATAATTAATTGTACAACCCAATTCAGTTAGTTCCAAAAACATGATCAAATAAATCAGACGTGTTATTTTTTTTAAAAGAAAATTAAAATATCTTTTAATTGGCGCCCGAGCAGGGACCGGTAAACAGAGCCTTCGAAACAAGGATCGCGCGCAACGTCAAAGTATCGAAAAAAGCTACGAGTTCGCGTCGCAGTGCCCAAAAAGAAACAATAACTACAAAAAAAGTAGAAGTGTCGCAAAGTTCGCATCGAGTAAAAGTGCCTTCAAAAACAGAAGCCACAACATCGAGTGCGTCCAGTGAACAAGTGCGAAAAATCCTAAGGTTCCGTTCTACCGGTCAAAGACTATCGCCGACTTCTCCTGTAGTGTCCGTCCGCAGGAGCCTTCGAAGGAACTAAGTGCCACCAAGGGTCCTGAGTCATCCACGCCTCAACACCGCTACGTCGCTGGCCAACGTGGGACAAAAGGGAGAAAACCCGAGGGGTCATCGAGGGAACGTCGCCGAAAATGTTATTTATCGCGTAAGCTAGAAAATAAGTTCTACAAGTAATTAAATCAAAATCAAAAAAAAATTTTTCTTAATCTTCAAGAAATAAAAGGAAAATTAAGCTAGGAAAAAGGAAAACATACAATCTAAGTTAAAGGAAAAAAAGGAGAGAAATTTTTTATTATAGCAAACTTAAAAAAAATAAAAGAAAAAAATATAATAAAGAGGTGAATAAAAAAAAAAAACAACCTTTACTAAAAATTTCATTGAAATATAAGCTAAGTTATAATATTAAAAAAGAAAAAAAAAACCAAAACTCAAAGCATCTATCAGGTCGATCAAAAAAATCCGAGATAAATACATTCGATTTTCAATATGTCGAACGATAGAGACTTGACAGATGCATTAGCCGGACTCAACTTGGGGGGTACCGACAGCAGGGAACAACCCAGGAGTAGCAGACCAACGGGCACCAGCACACCGGTAACCAGCCCGGAACTCAGACAGGTTATTGTTTCTCTCATCAAAGAGACCCTTGGCGAAACTGAGTTCGTCGAAAGATTCCTAAACAGGGGTGGACGGGCAGAAATGTTTAAGGACGTCCCCTTGGTTGGCCCACAACCCGGCGAGTCAGAAAAATTACCAGACTATACAAAACTGATTAGAGAATTTTCGGGAAATCGTGCGGAATTCGGATCATGGAAGAAGAACGTATCCAGAATAATGAGTTTGTATGAGGGGAGGGAAAATACCAACGCGTATTATTTGATGACATTGGCGATTAGGAACAAAGTCACTGGCGAGGCCGACGCTGCGCTAGAAGCCTATAATACCCCTTTAAATTGGAAGGCGATCGCAAAATGTCTGACAGATCAGTTCGCTGATAAACGCGATCTCAAGACGCTGGAGTACCAATTGTTCTCGATGACTCAAGGCCGATTGACCATTCCCGAATTCTATCAGGCCGTCTATCACCAGCTATCGCTGATCCTCAATCAAATCAGCGTGCAGGAATTGAGACCCGATAGCGTCGATGCTTTAAAGCAAAGCTATCGGGAAAAGGCCCAAGACACTTTCATACGGGGATTAAACGGAGACTTGCCCAAACTCCTCGCTATCAAAGAACCCAGAGATCTCGGCCATGCTTTGCATTTGTGCGAACTGGTCGATAATCAGAAACAAAGGAATGCGTTCACGCCCAAATTCAGGCAGCACGCTCCTCCTTTGCCCCCCAGGCAAGTACAGCATAGTAGTATAAAAATGCGGGTTACAGGCCAAATTGGGGGTGGGGGAGTCGTAAAATTTGAATTGATCGTAAAAAAAGGGTCAAAAGTCATAAAATTTTATTGATAAGTCATAAAATTTTATTGATTTTGTTGTTATTTTTATTGATTAATGATAAAAAAGTCGTAAAATTTTAATTAGAAAAGGTCGAAAGTAATAAAATTTTAATAAGAAAGGGTCAAAAGTCGTAAAATTTTAATTAGAAAGGGTCAAAATTCGTAAAATTTTAATTAGAAAGGGTCGAAAGTAATAAAATTTTAATTGATCGTAAAAAAAAGGTCAAAAGTCGTAAAATAAAATTAGGTCAAAGTCGTAAAATTATCTTGTTTTGTGGTTAATTTTATCGATTGATCGTCAAAAGGTTAAAAGCGTGGGAAAATCGTTAGAATGAGGAAAGGTAAAAAGTCGTAAAAATTGAAATGATCGTAAGCAAAAAGGTCAAAAATCCTAAAATGTTGGGAAAAAGGTTAGAGTGTGTAGATGGAGGGGGAGGGAGGGGGTTCAATTGACCCCTATTAAAGTGATCATAAAGGTGAAAAGGTTAGAATGTGTGGACTGTTGTGACAGATACATTGATTGTTAGACAATTTAATTACCCATTTGAGTTTGACACGGTACAGACACGGGACAGACACGGGACAGGCACGGGACAGACACGGGACAGACACGGGGCAGGTATGAGGTAGCCATGGGATAGACAAAACAGGTATTTCCTTCACCCACTGCTTTTAAGAGAAATCATGAACAAATAAGAATGAAAAGAATTTTGTTTTGGGTTTTATTGTTTTTATTTGAATAAACGTTTTCTTGTATAACAATATTGTTGATATTGTTGTTAACCCATTGCCCAAGACAAAATAAAAGAAAATTTTTTTGTTTTTACAATTTTATTCAATATATTTCTTAATCATAAATACTATGTGTGTGATGATTAAAAATTCTCATGTATGTATCAATAATGTAGTTTGCCTCCTCCTCTTTTTCGTCAATAATTGCACAACGACAATTGTTGGGTGAACAAATAACTGCGTCAACAGCCCATGGACAGTGGGCAGAATGGAAACCAAACCTGGATTCCACAACATCGAAATAGGAAACCTCCTCAATTGAGCGTCTTAGCTCCGTCAGACGGCAATAGTGTTCCACGAACATGTAGTCTCCATGATCATTTAAAAACCAATTGATATAATTAACAATGGTTTTTTTGGTTAGACGTACGCGACGAGACATTTTTTTCTTTTTAAATAGTTATTCAGGCGCTGTGATCGACTTTTGAACTTGAATTGAAAATTTGTTCAACAGGACGATCCTTATATAGTTGTCTGTATTCCTTTTCTCTAATAGAAAAACAAGTTTGTAGATGCAATAGAAATCACATCTTTTTTACAGGTCTAAATGAAATTTGAACCTTTTTTTATGACTCTACCCAATCCCATCCCTCTAAATAAATTGTAAACATGTATTCTTGTGTGGTCACCAGTTTTATTTTTATTACTTATTGGGATTTTACAATGTTTTTCTTGATTGATTACAATACAATACTATGTAACGGGCCGCTTGTCGGATACTTTATTTGTTATTTTTTTTTCTCTTTTTGTTACTATGTATTTTTTTTGGTTAAAATTAGGTTTTTTTTGTTCAGCCCCAAAGTAGGCAACACATGTGTCTATAGGGTATGCAATGGTTTTGCTACCAGCCAAAAGCTTTGCCATGTGTTGTTTATCCGGATTAGTTTGTTAAATTCGTTATTTATTGTTATATTTCAATGTTATTTAATTTTTGTATGAATGTTCCATGTTCGTAGTGTGTTGTATCTAATTATTGTCATGTTAATGTGACACCTCCAACAAAATATTATTAGCGCCATCTATCGGTCGTTAGAGGTTAGGCACCCTAAAAATAAAATGACCTGAAGAACATAATCCGAACAGCTGATCTTGTCAACTTGTCAGGAAAGGAAAAGGAAAAGGAGAAATAGAATATGAGCCTGTTTCCGGAAAAAAAAGGCAAGATCAGATAATTTTTGCACCGCGTGGCAGTCACAAGTCAAGTGGCTTGAAAGTTATAAATTGACGTAAAAAAATTTATAAAAAAAAACGCGAAATAATTCAAAAAAATAAGTGCAGTGGAAAATATATGTTTAAATGAATAACGCTCCACAACGGTGGTCTGAGAAAAAAAACACCTGTGAGTATAACTTTTGTTTGGCAGTTAGATAGAAAGTGAATTTTTTTTCTATACTTAGTGGCGCTGCTAAAATTGCGGATACTCCAGGAGAGCCAAAGACAGAAACCCTCGATCCGTGCCAAATCAACGATAGGTGATTATAGTACATGCAGTTTAGTTGTGATATTGGCAAACAAATTTTTTTCCTTTTTAAATAGAAAAAGATTTGGCACTATGTGCTAATTTGGAACTTTGAATCCGCCACTTGGGAGTTTGTCCAGCTGCCTACCATATAGGCTATAGAAACTTTGTTTTTGTTGGGAAGAGCAACGACCTCGGAGGCCTGGAGCTTTAAGTTTCGTTGGATGACGTAGATCCAAGTGCCGCTATGTTCAGCAACAACTAAGCTGCACTAGGCTAAACTAAAGCAGCCTCAGCTGATTATTGTTCGAGATTTCGTTGCTTCGTTGGAGTGTGTCTGTTCGAGCTATATGTTTTGTGAATGTTTTTGTGTTGTCTTTGAATGTTAAATTGTTATTTCTAAATTGGCCTTCTGCCGTGTCTATTACCCGTTTGGGTTATATTCTTTTTTTTGTTGTTGTAATTTTTTTTGCAAGTGCGAGTCAAATATGTAATTTTAAATTAAGGTAAAGTTAATCAAACTGATCGCACTTAAGAATATTGAAATTAACGTTAACATTTAAAATTTAATAATTTTCGCAAAAGGGCATAACTATGCATGCATGCAGGCAAAGCTTGCAATAATCAATTTCTTTCCTAACAGCTAAAGTAATACACACACACACACTCTGCACAACGAAAGATCTTTCGACGTGGGAATGACATGTAAGTGACGTTACAACTTTTATTTGCAAGCTGTAATTTTTGGTGAAGAGCTTTTTTTTTCCCAACTTGAACTTTGGCCAAGCTTAACTTTGCATGCCGGCTTAAGCCCGCATAAAAGTATGCCTTAAATAAAAGAGCAACTTAAATCTAAAATTTATTAAGTTAATTCACCTATTCTTTATATTCGCTTTGGGCTATCCTGCTCTATATATTTATCATATATCGCATATTTAGCCTAAGTTGAATACCAAGCGACAGCTGTACTTGGTTGTATATATTGTAAAATTATATATAATCTTTAAACTTTAATTTATTTATTTATTTATTCACACCCGCAAATTGCAGTCTCGAACGATGTCGTGTTATATCTGTTTGTTGTAAATAAAATATGTCCGATAATATGAATATGTGCTAAGTGTTGAAATTGTTTGGAACCATGCAGCGCTCGAACAGGAAGAGGCAGTAGACTAAAGCCTAATTTTAGGGATCCCCTATTAATAACGTTGGCCATGTGGGATCTTGGTAGGGAGGGCGTTTCGCACCTAAAGTGTGCGAACAAAGAAAGTAGTGCGTTTATTTGTTTCACATCCCCTTTGTTTTCTTTCTCTTCTTAATTTATACAGCATCTTTCCAGGTTCCTTTCCCTATTCCAATGTTCCCCTTTTCTTTTAAAATGTACGCGAGATTTTTAATTATTTAATAATAACCAACGGAAGCAAGCTGATTTTTCGGTACCCCCAAAAGCCCACACCCATTTTCCGACCAGAATGCGGCCGCAGAGCGCTCGCGTACCCGATCACAAATCAGACGCCCATCAGCTTCCTCAACGATCATCGTTATTCGTTACAGATATAATTATTATTATATTAATTTGGCGCCCAACTTGGGGCCTATGTTTTTGTTAAGCCAGCTAAAATCTTGGTGTTAAAACATTAAGGTCCAAAATCAAGGTCATGGCAGCGACACTTAGAAAAAAATACGGCTCGTACAAATTTGGATGACGCAAGCAATACCTGACATTGATTTAAAACAATTGAAAATATAAGTCAAAACACCTATGAGCAGCAAGCGCTCAGGACTTAAATATCCTTCAATATCCTTATTCCTTACCCCATCCTTTATACCATTTGTCCTAGTGTTGTATACTGAAATGCTGGAAACTTATTTGTTGCTAGACAACTTTAAGCCGCATCACAAAAGTATGCAACACAATATGATTTTGTGAGTATCGCTGGAACAATACTAGCTTCGATATAGCTGTATTGCCGCTTACTATAACGCAAATTCATTTCCTTGCTAGTGAGTAAATGCAATTTGAGTGAGTCGGTTGGAAAAGAGTTGTTGATTATATCGTCACAGCTTGCCACTGATCAAAGTCTCAATTGCATTTGCCCCCTAAGGTATGCTGTATATTTTTTATCATATTGCGCTTTGTTTGTTTTTTTTGGTTGACGCTGGAATAAAACTAACTTTTTAGTTGCCGCTCAATTGAAGTCAGATTTAGCCAATAACCTCTAATTCTTTAAATAATTATCTAATATATATAGGCCAATGCTGCAGATTATTGCCAGTAGCATATGACACCCTTTGGTGGTCCATTTCTCTGTGCCATGTGCTGCGTTGGAACAATGTTTGCGTGAAGTTTTGTCTATGTATTTATGAATAATTATATTTCCTCTATAAATATCTATTCTTTTATTTCCGGAATTTTGCAGTGAATATGCATGGGCGTGATCTTTGCGTGGGCACGCGTGTAGTTTTGCTGCATAACAACCGAAACTTGTCGATTTTTTTTCTGTATTAGATAGTCGCGGAAACGGTGCTAGCGTTGCTGTGCTGCCGCTCGATCTTAGTACAGAATAATAAATAGTACAGAATAAAAATAATAAAATACTTTTTTTTATTTTTTTTCTGTGATATACAAATAAGAACGGTCTCTTATTCTTACTTGAGAGAGCGTTGCATGGTTTCCAATATTTCTGAAATTTTGTTTATTATCGTTTGTTTTTGCTGTTTATGAATATTGTGTTTTTTGATATATTTTTTTTTTTTTGGTATTTATATTTGTTTTGTGTAATAGAGAATTAGCATATGATTTTTTTTTTCACTCATTAAGCTTTGTTGCTTTATTACATATATTTATTTATTTAGTTGGTTTGCTTTATTAGATATATTTATTTATTTATTTATTTGGGTTGCTATATTGCATTAATTATATATTTATTTGGTTTAACATATTATACATATCTATTTATTTATATATGTTTATTATTGCTAGACTTAGAAAGGATTTATAATGGGTCTTGATATAAGTGGAGATAGTGCTTATCATAGACAGGTTTCTGAAACGATATGCTGCGTCTGTACCCAAGAAGTGGAATATCCAGCTCAGTTGCTCATCACTAGCTGCAACCATTTCTTTCACCACTCTTGCTTTAATACTAGACCAGGAAACAGGAAACAGCGGCAGCAGCGGCTCCAGCGACAACAGCAACGTCGGCAGAGGATAGGTTTAATAATTAATTGTACAACCCAATTCAGTTAGTTCCAAAAACATGATCAAATAAATCAGACGTGTTATTTTTTTTAAAAGAAAATTAAAATATCTTTTAATTGGCGCCCGAGCAGGGACCGGTAAGCAGAGCCTTCGAAACAAGGATCGCGCGCAACGTCAAATTATCGAAAAAAGCTACGAGTTCGCGTCGCAGTGCCCAAAAAGAAACAATAACTACAAAAAAAGTAGAAGTGTCGCAAAGTTCGCATCGAGTAAAAGTGCCTTCAAAAACAGAAGCCACAACATCGAGTGCGTCCAGTGAACAAGTGCGAAAAATCCTAAGGTTCCGTTCTACCGGTCAAAGACTATCGCCGACTTCTCCTGTAGTGTCCGTCCGCAGGAGCCTTCGAAGGAACTAAGTGCCACCAAGGGTCCTGAGTCATCCACGCCTCAACACCGCTACGTCGCTGGCCAACGTGGGACAAAAGGGAGAAAACCCGAGGGGTCATCGAGGGAACGTCGCCGAAAATGTTATTTATCGCGTAAGCTAGAAAATAAGTTCTACAAGTAATTAAATCAAAATCAAAAAAAAATTTTTCTTAATCTTCAAGAAATAAAAGGAAAATTAAGCTAGGAAAAAGGCAAACATACAATCTAAGTTAAAGGAAAAAAAGGAGAGAAATTTTTTATTATAGCAAACTTAAAAAAAATAAAAGAAAAAAATATAATAAAGAGGTGAAAAAAAAAAAACAACCTTTACTAAAAATTTCATTGAAATATAAGCTAAGTTATAATATTAAAAAAGAAAAAAAAAAACCAAAACTCAAAGCATCTATCAGGTCGATCAAAAAAATCCGAGATAAATACATTCGATTTTCAATATGTCGAACGATAGAGACTTGACAGATGCATTAGCCGGACTCAACTTGGGGGGTACCGACAGCAGGGAACAACCCAGGAGTAGCAGACCAACGGGCACCAGCACACCGGTAACCAGCCCGGAACTCAGACAGATTCCTAAACAGGGGTGGACGGGCAGAAATGTTTAAGGACGTCCCCTTGGTTGGCCCACAACCCGGCGAGTCAGAAAAATTACCAGACTATACAAAACTGATTAGAGAATTTTCGGGAAATCGTGCGGAATTCGGATCATGGAAGAAGAACGTATCCAGAATAATGAGTTTGTATGAGGGGAGGGAAAATACCAACGCGTATTATTTGATGACATTGGCGATTAGGAACAAAGTCACTGGCGAGGCCGACGCTGCGCTAGAAGCCTATAATACCCCTTTAAATTGGAAGGCGATCGCAAAATGTCTGACAGATCAGTTCGCTGATAAACGCGATCTCAAGACGCTGGAGTACCAATTGTTCTCGATGACTCAAGGCCGATTGACCATTCCCGAATTCTATCAGGCCGTCTATCACCAGCTATCGCTGATCCTCAATCAAATCAGCGTGCAGGAATTGAGACCCGATAGCGTCGATGCTTTAAAGCAAAGCTATCGGGAAAAGGCCCTAGACACTTTCATACGGGGATTAAACGGAGACTTGCCCAAACTCCTCGCTATCAAAGAACCCAGAGATCTCGGCCATGCTTTGCATTTGTGCGAACTGGTCGATAATCAGAAACAAAGGAATGCGTTCACGCCCAAATTCAGGCAGCACGCTCCTCCTTTGCCCCCCAGGCAAGTACAGCATAGTAGTATAAAAATGCGGGTTACAGGCCAAATTGGGGGTGGGGGAGTCGTAAAATTTAAATTGATCGTAAAAAAAAGGGTCAAAAGTCATAAAATTTTATTGATAAGTCATAAAATTTTATTGATTTTGTTGTTATTTTTATTGATTAATGATAAAAAAGTCGTAAAATTTTAATTAGAAAAGGTCGAAAGTAATAAAATTTTAATAAGAAAGGGTCAAAAGTCGTAAAATTTTAATTAGAAAGGGTCAAAAGTCGTAAAATTTTAATTAGAAAGGGTCGAAAGTAATAAAATTTTAATTGATCGTAAAAAAAAGGTCAAAAGTCGTAAAATAAAATTAGGTCAAAGTCGTAAAATTATCTTGTTTTGTGGTTAATTTTATCGATTGATCGTCAAAAGGTTAAAAGCGTGGGAAAAAGGTTAGAATGAGGAAAGGTAAAAAGTCGTAAAAATTGAAATGATCGTAAGCAAAAAGGTCAAAAATCCTAAAATGTTGGGAAAAAGGTTAGAGTGTGTAGATGGAGGGGGAGGGAGGGGATTCAATTGACCCCTATTAAAGTGATCATAAAGGTGAAAAGGTTAGAATGTGTGGACTGTTGTGACAGATACATTGATTGTTAGACAATTTAATTACCCATTTGAGTTTGACACGGGGCAGACACGGTACAGACACGGGACAGACACGGGACAGGCACGGGACAGACACGGGGCAGGTATGAGGTAGCCATGGGATAGACAAAACAGGTATTTCCTTCACCCACTGCTTTTAAGAGAAATCATGAACCAATAAGAATGAAAAGAATTTTGTTTTGGGTTTTATTGTTTTTATTTGAATAAACGTTTTCTTGTATAACAATATTGTTGATATTGTTGTTAACCCATTGCCCAAGACAAAATAAAAGAAAATTTTTTTGTTTTTACAATTTTATTCAATATATTTCTTAATCATAAATACTATGTGTGTGATGATTAAAAATTCTCATGTATGTATCAATAATGTAGTTTGCCTCCTCCTCTTTTTCGTCAATAATTGCACAACGACAATTGTTGGGTGAACAAATAACTGCGTCAACAGCCCATGGACAGTGGGCAGAATGGAAACCAAACCTGGATTCCACAACATCGAAATAGGAAACCTCCTCAATTGAGCGTCTTAGCTCCGTCAGACGGCAATAGTGTTCCACGAACATGTAGTCTCCATGATCATTTAAAAACCAATTGATATAATTAACAATGGTTTTTTTGGTTAGACGTACGCGACGAGACATTTTTTTCTTTTTAAATAGTTATTCAGGCGCTGTGATCGACTTTTGAACTTGAATTGAAAATTTGTTCAACAGGACGATCCTTATATAGTTGTCTGTATTCCTTTTCTCTAATAGAAAAACAAGTTTGTAGATGCAATAGAAATCACATCTTTTTTACAGGTCTAAATGAAATTTGAACCTTTTTTTATGACTCTACCCAATCCCATCCCTCTAAATAAATTGTAAACATGTATTCTTGTGTGGTCACCAGTTTTATTTTTATTACTTATTGGGATTTTACAATGTTTTTCTTGATTGATTACAATACAATACTATGTAACGGGCCGCTTGTCGGATACTTTATTTGTTATTTTTTTTCTCTTTTTGTTACTATGTATTTTTTTTGGTTAAAATTAGGTTTTTTTTGTTCAGCCCCAAAGTAGGCAACACATGTGTCTATAGGGTATGCAATGGTTTTGCTACCAGCCAAAAGCTTTGCCATGTGTTGTTTATCCGGATTAGTTTGTTAAATTCGTTATTTATTGTTATATTTCAATGTTATTTAATTTTTGTATGAATGTTCCATGTTCGTAGTGTGTTGTATCTAATTATTGTCATGTTAATGTGACACCTCCAACAAAATATTATTAGCGCCATCTATCGGTCGTTAGAGGTTAGGCACCCTAAAAATAAAATGACCTGAAGAACATAATCCGAACAGCTGATCTTGTCAACTTGTCAGGAAAGGAAAAGGAAAAGGAGAAATAGAATATGAGCCTGTTTCCGGAAAAAAAAGGCAAGATCAGATCATTTTTGCACCGCGTGGCAGTCACAAGTCAAGTGGCTTGAAAGTTATAAATTGACGTAAAAAAATTTATAAAAAAAAACGCGAAATAATTCAAAAAAATAAGTGCAGTGGAAAATATATGTTTAAATGAATAACGCTCCACAACGGTGGTCTGAGAAAAAAAACACCTGTGAGTATAACTTTTGTTTGGCAGTTAGATAGAAAGTGAATTTTTTTTTCTATACTTAGTGGCGCTGCTAAAATTGCGGATACTCCAGGAGAGCCAAAGACAGAAACCCTCGATCCGTGCCAAATCAACGATAGGTGATTATAGTACATGCAGTTTAGTTGTGATATTGGCAAACAAATTTTTTTCCTTTTTAAATAGAAAAAGATTTGGCACTATGTGCTAATTTGGAACTTTGAATCCGCCACTTGGGAGTTTGTCCAGCTGCCTACCATATAGGCTATAGAAACTTTGTTTTTGTTGGGAAGAGCAACGACCTCGGAGGCCTGGAGCTTTAAGTTTCGTTGGATGACGTAGATCCAAGTGCCGCTATGTCCAGCAACAACTAAGCTGCACTAGGCTAAACTAAAGCAGCCTCAGCTGATTATTGTTCGAGATTTCGTTGCTTCGTTGGAGTGTGTCTGTTCGAGCTATATGTTTTGTGAATGTTTTTGTGTTGTCTTTGAATGTTAAATTGTTATTTCTAAATTGGCCTTCTGCCGTGTCTATTACCCGTTTGGGTTATATTCTTTTTTTTTGTTGTTGTAATTTTTATTGCAAGTGCGAGTCAAATATGTAATTTTAAATTAAGGTAAAGTTAATCAAACTGATCGCACTTAAGAATATTGAAATTAACGTTAACATTTAAAATTTAATAATTTTCGCAAAAGGGCATAACTATGCATGCATGCAGGCAAAGCTTGCAATAATCAATTTCTTTCCTAACAGCTAAAGTAATACACACACACACACTCTGCACAACGAAAGATCTTTCGACGTGGGAATGACATGTAAGTGACGTTACAACTTTTATTTGCAAGCTGTAATTTTTGGTGAAGAGCTTTTTTTTTCCCAACTTGAACTTTGGCCAAGCTTAGCTTTGCATGCCGGCTTAAGCCCGCATAAAAGTATGCCTTAAATAAAAGAGCAACTTAAATCTAAAATTTATTAAGTTAATTCACCTATTCTTTATATTCGCTTTGGGCTATCCTGCTCTATATATTTATCATATATCGCATATTTAGCCTAAGTTGAATACCAAGCGACAGCTGTACTTGGTTGTATATATTGTAAAATTATATATAATCTTTAAACTTTAATTTATTTATTTATTTATTCACACCCGCAAATTGCAGTCTCGAACGATGTCGTGTTATATCTGTTTGTTGTAAATAAAATATGTCCGATAATATGAATATGTGCTAAGTGTTGAAATTGTTTGGAACCATGCAGCGCTCGAACAGGAAG
Organism: Drosophila quinaria; assembly: GCA_035047525.1. Classification (NCBI taxonomy): domain Eukaryota; kingdom Metazoa; phylum Arthropoda; class Insecta; order Diptera; family Drosophilidae; genus Drosophila; species Drosophila quinaria. Next base: position 96,972 of record JAWNPO010000028.1, read on the forward strand.
AGGCAGTAGACTAAAGCCTACTTTTAGGGATCCCCTATTAATAACGTTGGCCATGTGGGATCTTGGTAGGGAGGGCGTTTCGCACCTAAAGTGTGCGAACAAAGAAAGTAGTGCGTTTATTTGTTTCACATCCCCTTTGTTTTCTTTCTCTTCTTAATTTATACAGCATCTTTCCAGGTTCCTTTCCCTATTCCAATGTTCCCCTTTTCTTTTAAAATGTACGCGAGATTTTTAATTATTTAATAATAACCAACGGAAGCAAGCTGATTTTTCGGTACCCCCAAAAGCCCACACCCATTTTCCGACCAGAATGCGGCCGCAGAGCGCTCGCGTACCCGATCACAAATCAGACGCCCATCAGCTTCCTCAACGATCATCGTTATTCGTTACAGATATAATTATTATTATATTAATTTGGCGCCCAACTTGGGGCCTATGTTTTTGTTAAGCCAGCTAAAATCTTGGTGTTAAAACATTAAGGTCCAAAATCAAGGTCATGGCAGCGACACTTAGAAAAAAATACGGCTCGTACAAATTTGGATGACGCAAGCAATACCTGACATTGATTTAAAACAATTGAAAATATAAGTCAAAACACCTATGAGCAGCAAGCGCTCAGGACTTAAATATCCTTCAATATCCTTATTCCTTACCCCATCCTTTATACCATTTGTCCTAGTGTTGTATACTGAAATGCTGGAAACTTATTTGTTGCTAGACAACTTTAAGCCGCATCACAAAAGTATGCAACACAATATGATTTTGTGAGTATCGCTGGAACAATACTAGCTTCGATATAGCTGTATTGCCGCTTACTATAACGCAAATTCATTTCCTTGCTAGTGAGTAAATGCAATTTGAGTGAGTCGGTTGGAAAAGAGTTGTTGATTATATCGTCACAGCTTGCCACTGATCAAAGTCTCAATTGCATTTGCCCCCTAAGGTATGCTGTATATTTTTTATCATATTGCGCTTTGTTTGTTTTTTTTGGTTGACGCTGGAATAAAACTAACTTTTTAGTTGCCGCTCAATTGAAGTCAGATTTAGCCAATAACCTCTAATTCCTTAAATAATTATCTTATATATATAGGCCAATGCTGCAGATTATTGCCAGTAGCATATGACACCCTTTGGTGGTCCATTTCTCTGTGCCATGTGCTGCGTTGGAACAATGTTTGCGTGAAGTTTTGTCTATGTATTTATGAATAATTATATTTCCTCTATAAATATCTATTCTTTTATTTCCGGAATTTTGCAGTGAATATGCATGGGCGTGATCTTTGCGTGGGCACGCGTGTAGTTTTGCTGCATAACAACCGAAACTTGTCGATTTTTTTTCTGTATTAGATAGTCGCGGAAACGGTGCTAGCGTTGCTGTGCTGCCGCTCGATCTTAGTACAGAATAATAAATAGTACAGAATAAAAATAATAAAATACTTTTTTTTATTTTTTTTCTGTGATATACAAATAAGAACGGTCTCTTATTCTTACTTGAGAGAGCGTTGCATGGTTTCCAATATTTCTGAAATTTTGTTTATTATCGTTTGTTTTTGCTGTTTATGAATATTGTGTTTTTTGATATATATTTTTTTTTTTTTGGTATTTATATTTGTTTTGTGTAATAGAGAATTAGCATATGATTTTTTTTTTCACTCATTAAGCTTTGTTGCTTTATTACATATATTTATTTATTTAGTTGGTTTGCTTTATTAGATATATTTATTTATTTATTTATTTGGGTTGCTACATTGCATTAATTATATATTTATTTGGTTTAACATATTATACATATCTATTTATTTATATATGTTTATTATTGCTAGACTTAGAAAGGATTTATAATGGGTCTTAATATAAGTGGAGATAGTGCTTATCATAGACAGGTTTCTGAAACGATATGCTGCGTCTGTACCCAAGAAGTGGAATATCCAGCTCAGTTGCTCATCACTAGCTGCAACCATTTCTTTCACCACTCTTGCTTTAATACTAGACCAGGAAACAGGAAAGTTTGTCCGGTCTGTAAAACGGCGTTGAGTAAATCTACCCTCAATTTGGCCAAAGAATTAGCAGCAGCCCAAGCTTCCGCATCGCAGACGGGATCCTCTACTATGACTAGATCAAAGTCGAAAGCTGCAAGTGCAGGACCTAGTCAGAGAGCAGAGACCGAAGTAGAACGGCAAGCACCGCAGCTGCTGGCTCGTCAGGAAGTGTCGACCCCACAAAATGTCTTACAACAATCAATCGCGGAGGCAGTGGCAGCCGCTGTTGCACAGCATACCCAAATGTTGTCAAAAGCGATCGAAGAAGGCTTTAGAAAATTGTCTAAGCAAAAAAATTCTCCGGTGCCACCCAGCGCTCAGGTACATTTGCAATTTTAAATGCAGGAGCAAGCCCACCTAGCTTAAACAATAGTAATGTCGTAACTGATATTGGCAACATTCGACCCGACCGATTAAGACAAAGTATTTCAAATTGGAAAATAAGATTTGCAGGGAACTCGTCCATGGCAATAGATGACTCTATATATAGAATCGAAGCAATTACTTTTCAAATATTGAATGGCAATTTTGAGTTGTTGTCTCGTCATGCGAGCAACTTATTCGAAGGCAGTGCGAGTGAATGGCATTGGAGATACCACAAAAGTGTAACTCACATCCGCTGGCCAGATTTGTGTTTGGCTTTAAGAGCGCGCTTCAAGGACGGGCGAACAGATCTTCAAATCAGGACATAAAACAATAATTAAATTTAATATTTTTTGAAGATCGAAGCACCTCCAAGCGGGGATCACCCTTTGTGTTTTAAACACCCAAAGTGTGATTTTGGCAGGGGGGAGTGTAACGGGCCGCTTGTCGGATACTTTATTTGTTATTTTTTTTTCTCTTTTTGTTACTATGTATTTTTTTTGGTTAAAATTAGGTTTTTTTTGTTCAGCCCCAAAGTAGGCAACACATGTGTCTATAGGGTATGCAATGGTTTTGCTACCAGCCAAAAGCTTTGCCATGTGTTGTTTATCCGGATTAGTTTGTTAAATTCGTTATTTATTGTTATATTTCAATGTTATTTAATTTTTGTATGAATGTTCCATGTTCGTAGTGTGTTGTATCTAATTATTGTCATGTTAATGTGACACCTCCAACAAAATATTATTAGCGCCATCTATCGGTCGTTAGAGGTTAGGCACCCTTAAAATAAAATGACCTGAAGAACATAATCCGAACAGCTGATCTTGTCAACTTGTCAGGAAAGGAAAAGGAAAAGGAGAAATAGAATATGAGCCTGTTTCCGGAAAAAAAAGGCAAGATCAGATCATTTTTGCATCGCGTGTCAGTCACAAGTCAAGTGGCTTGAAAGTTATAAATTGACGTAAAAAAATTTATAAAAAAAACGCGAAATAATTCAAAAAAATAAGTGCAGTGGAAAATATATGTTTAAATGAATAACGCTCCACAACGGTGGTCTGAGAAAAAAAACACCTGTGAGTATAACTTTTGTTTGGCAGTTAGATAGAAAGTGAATTTTTTTTCTATACTTAGTGGCGCTGCTAAAATTGCGGATACTCCAGGAGAGCCAAAGACAGAAACCCTCGATCCGTGCCAAATCAACGATAGGTGATTATAGTACATGCAGTTTAGTTGTGATATTGGCAAACAAATTTTTTTCCTTTTTAAATAGAAAAAGATTTGGCACTATGTGCTAATTTGGAACTTTGAATCCGCCACTTGGGAGTTTGTCCAGCTGCCTACCATATAGGCTATAGAAACTTTGTTTTTGTTGGGAAGAGCAACGACCTCGGAGGCCTGGAGCTTTAAGTTTCGTTGGATGACGTAGATCCAAGTGCCGCTATGTCCAGCAACAACTAAGCTGCACTAGGCTAAACTAAAGCAGCCTCAGCTGATTATTGTTCGAGATTTCGTTGCTTCGTTGGAGTGTGTCTGTTCGAGCTATATGTTTTGTGAATGTTTTTGTGTTGTCTTTGAATGTTAAATTGTTATTTCTAAATTGGCCTTCTGCCGTGTCTATTACCCGTTTGGGTTATATTCTTTTTTTTTGTTGTTGTAATTTTTATTGCAAGTGCGAGTCAAATATGTAATTTTAAATTAAGGTAAAGTTAATCAAACTGATCGCACTTAAGAATATTGAAATTAACGTTAACATTTAAAATTTAATAATTTTCGCAAAAGGGCATAACTATGCATGCATGCAGGCAAAGCTTGCAATAATCAATTTCTTTCCTAACAGCTAAAGTAATACACACACACACACTCTGCACAACGAAAGATCTTTCGACGTGGGAATGACATGTAAGTGACGTTACAACTTTTATTTGCAAGCTGTAATTTTTGGTGAAGAGCTTTTTTTTTCCAACTTGAACTTTGGCCAAGCTTAGCTTTGCATGCCGGCTTAAGCCCGCATAAAAGTATGCCTTAATAAAATAGAGCAACTTAAATCTAAAATTTGTTAAGCTAATTCACCTATTCTTTATATTCGCTTTGGGCTATCCTGCTCTATATTTATCATATATCGCATATTTAGCCTAAGTTGAATACCAAGCGACAGCTGTACTTGGTTGTATATATTGTAAAATTATATATAATCTTTAAACTTTAATTTATTCATTTATTTATTCACACCCGCAAATTGCAGTCTCGAACGATGTCGTGTTATATCTGTTTGTTGTAAATAAAATATGTCCGATAATATGAATATGTGCTAAGTGTTGAAATTGTTTGGAACCATGCAGCGCTCGAACAGGAAGAGGCAGTAGACTAAAGCCTACTTTTAGGGATCCCCTATTAATAACGTTGGCCATGTGGGATCTTGGTAGGGAGGGCGTTTCGCACCTAAAGTGTGCAAACAAAGAAAGTATTTTTTTTTTTTTTTTTTTTTCTTAAAAAAATTTGTATATTTTATTTAAACAGGTTTTCTGCTACCATTAGTGGCAACTTAATCTAGTTTTACATTTAAGGGAAGGAACAATTGATCACAGGAGATACATATATAGAATTATATTATTTACAGTATATTATTTACAAAATTTACAAATTAATGAAGGAACCTAGTAGGGAGATCCAAAGGATGGCACCTTTTGAGTCTTCTCTTTCTGGGTTTGGTAGTTAGTCGTCTGGCTAGCGCGTTAGGATGACCACCAAGGCGTTGAACGTAATTCGATGCCTGTAGTTGCATAACATCGCCCACTTTAGGAACCTTTAAGTCTCTTTCGATGTCCCTATTTCGCATGTACCATGGTGCGTTGCATATTCGCCTCAGGATTTTTGATTGGGCAACTCTGATTTTGTTTAAGTTTGTTTTTGCCGCAATGCCGTAAATTTGAAGTGCATATTTCCATATGGGGCTTAATATGGATTTATAAATAGTGACTTTGCTGTACAATGAAAGCTTATTTCTGGGAGCCAGTAACCACGCCATTTTTCTGGCCTTTGCCATTACCGATTGTCGGACCATTGTTGTATGTGCTTGGAAATTGAGTTCCCTGTCCAGTACAACACCTAAATATTTGTGGGAGCTCTTGTGCATAAGGGTGGAGCCCAGCATCGTAATGCCGCTGCACGACAATGTCCTTGTAGCAAAGGTAACATTTGCTCATTTGCTGCTGTTGACGCCTATATTCCATTTCGCAGCCCATTTCTCAAAGCTGCACACGTATTGCTGCAAGGCTTCCGTAGCTAGAAAAATGCTTGGACTTCTGGTCAACACAGCAGTGTCATCCGCGTAGGTTGCTATCAGCACATCGTCCTCGTCTAATCCAGTTATAACGCTTGAGGTAGGCATATCGGCTGTAAACAGAGTGTATAGCGTAGGACCAAGAACGCTGCCTTGAGGGACGCCTGCGCAGATTGGGCGCTTCGAAGATATTGCGCCGTCGACAACTACTCTGAAGCTTCTGTTCTTGAGAAAGCTACTTACAAGTTGGAATATCTGCGGCGTCAGGATGTTCTTGAGTTTAAAGAGGAGGCCATCATGCCACACCCTGTCAAAAGCTTGCTGAATGTCCATGAACACAGCTACTGAATACATTTTTTGCTCCATTGCATCTAGGGCAAAATTGACCACACGATGAAGTTGCTCCGGCGTGCCATGACCTTGTCTGAATCCAAACTGCCACTTTGGAATTCTTTGAATCACGGGATCGAGCTGCAGTATACGGTTGAGGATTACCCTTTCCGTCATTTTCCCTAGCGCTGAGAGCAGACTAATTGGTCTGTATCCATCAACTTCTGTGTGTAGTTTCTCTGGTTTTGGTACCATAGTTATCAGTGCAGTTTTCCAGCTGATTGGGAAGTGACCCAGCCTGAGTATACTGTTAAGGAGCAAAACTATAAACAGCAGGGCTTTTTTGGGCATGAGTTTTAAGGTTCTGTTATCCAAAAGATCCTCTCCCGGTGATTTTTTGGCCTTCAGATTCTTGATTTGCTGCACCACCTCTTGCAGTGTGACTGGCTTTGCAGGCAAGGACATTTGAAACGGCTCATCCAAACGTAGCTCAACCGCCCTTCGAATGACCGCAGATGATAAGCTAAAAGGCTTGAACCTTTCCTCTAAGCTGTCTGCAAAGATTTCGGCCTTCTGTTGACTTGAGTAACACCAACCGCCTGCTGGGTCTTTAATTGGAGTTTTTGGAATGACAACTCGTTTAAAGCGGCTCGTTAGCTTCCAGAGAGTATAGTTAAAGGATGCATCTGGACCAGCACTCTCTAAAATGTCATCAATTTTTCTTTGCTTGACTTTTGCAAGAACCTTTTGCAAACGGTTTGATAATCTTAAGTAGATTTGATGTATACGAATATCACCAGTTCTTGCATATTCTTTTCTCACTCTTCTTTTCAGTCGTAAGAGGGCATCGGCACTTGGTGGAAGAGAGGCTTGTCGACGGTGACTTGAAAAGCATTGATTTACCGGAGTAGCGTAAGATGCAGCCAATATTATGTTTCTCATAAAGATTGAGATTGCATTTTCAATGTCATCTGGGCAGTTTATTTTCGTGTTTAGGTTGACTCTTCTATCCAGTTCAGCTTTAAAAAATTTAAGTCTCAAGGATGAAACCATTATGGCACTGAAGGACAAAAAATATATTGTTGTAAAAAAAATTGATGAAAATCTCTATTTGGAGCCTAATAAAAATTTGTAATCTAATCATTTTTCAATAAAAAATATGAATTTTTTAATTAAAAAATTGTTGTTCTACTTTTGGGTGATATGAGAAAATTTCAGATATCTTAAATAAAAATTTGAATAAACAATTTAACTTTTCTATTTTATGTTTGGTGATGTAAGAAATTTTTTTCAGATATCTATTATAAATATAAAATGCATTTCTATTATGTAACAGTATTAGATGAAGAGTGATTACATTCACACATGTATACAAACACATATTGACGCTATACAAACAAAACCAGTTTTTCGTGTAGCTCTTATATACTTCAGAGTTGTAAACCAGTTTTCGTGGATGAAAAATCGTCGAGAGTTCATTGAACTAATTCTACTTCTTACCTATCACACTGTGTGCATTTTCCTTTTTCTTTTGGTGGTTGCTGTGTTTATATAATACATTCACAATGAGTCAACAAATTTTGAGTCAGTTGACGAAAGCGAGAAATGTGTTGAAGAAAAAATTCGACTCTATTAAACAAACGAATTCTCTTAATGATCTTGAATTGGAGAAAACTTTTAAACCCATAACAGAACCCTTACATGAACTAGTTAGTGAGAATAAAAAAATTAAATTTATGAAAGTCGAAGACGATGAACATGAGGAAAAGTCAAAATTACATAAAACTATAAAGTCGATAAAGCCTAAGCTCTCTAGTAAAAAAGTTAATGATACCTGGGAAGATATCTACTTTCCAAATGATAATTCAAATTTAAAAAATAATGAAAGAGAAGAAGAAGATAATGATGAAACAAATTACTTTTCACATTCGAGAATTGAAGCAGAGTCAGAATCAGAACCGGAGATTGAAGCAGAGTCAGAAGATTATGAAATAAACCTTAATATCAGTCAGCTACAGAGAGAACAACTCTTGGATAATGCTTACGGACCTAGAAGAAGCACATCAGCTTCTCGTTCTTTGATGTTGGGGAACAGCACATTAAATGTTAACAATAAAGAAATCAAATTGTCGAGTGGAAGCAGTTGGCCCTTCACCCCTGGTCTATACTCATTAATTTTTCATAAAATACCAACAGGCTATAATAAGAATGAATTGGAGATCTATAAAAAGATTTTAGTTGAGACAAGTGTGCATAGAAGAAACTATAACCCAAAAAGTCAAGTGAAGGGAACTCGAGCACATAAATATGGTGAGATTATCAAACCGCTTTTAAGTACTATGTCAACACCAACAGCAATGTCTACTCCTAATCGCTCGAAAACAGGTTCAGGGTATATGACCCTACAAACATCAAAACCAAACTATGTGTATTGGGACAATGCAAATGAATTAGTTGAACGATTACAACTCTTAATAGCCTCAGAAATAGCTGGCAATACTAATCATAATAATGAGATTATGTCAATCATAGAAGAATTGCGTGAGGCACAGATAATATATTAATACATATAAATATACATGTCAATTGACAATTAAATTTAATATCATAATGTTTTTCTGATGAAAAGGAGCGATCGGAGAACTTAAAAAGAGAAATTAAAAACGTAACAGGACAATACATTGATTTAGATGGGAATATTAATGTTCAGAAAAAACGAATTATAAACTCTTCACTACCGCTTAATAATGATGACTTAGTTGTAAAAGTATATGTTGATGACAAAATAACAAAGTTGAAAACGAATCAAACTAACACAATTTCACAATTATTCGAACGTAGAAATGCTAGAGTAAATGTCTTGGAAAAAGAAGTAAATAATCTTATTAAATTTATAGAAAATGTTCATAACATTATCAACGATGTTATTAAAAAGGTTAATAATCTCAATAGTTTTGTTGCTACAAATTGTAAGATACCAAAAACACAACATATTGAAGCAGATGTGGTTTCCTATAAGAAAAGTCCATTTGCACATAGAGAAAAAAACTAAGACATATGTAAATTAAACTTATTATCATCATGTCACTTGACAAGTTTGGACATTACTCGAATGACAAAGAGTATTTATACTACTTTAAGAGAGACAGTGAACGTATTACAGGTTTATACATCGATGTGAATGGTAATCTAAATGCTCAGAAAAAAAGATTTAAAAATTGTATAATTACAAAGCAGGCATATGAGTTGACAACAAAAGAATATTTAGATAATAAACTAATTGTATTGGAAAAAGAATTATCCAACAATCTTCGAGAACGTAACACAAAAGTGAATACACTACAGAAAACTATTAAAAATCTGAATGAGCGAATAGAAAATGTTCAACAAACAATTCAAAATGAAATGTATTTAAAATTAAATAAAATTGATGATTATCTTTTTAAATATGTGTCCACCGACAAATCCAAATTTATTTTGGACAGTGTAACAGTGACAACAGAAGAGATACCCATTGATTATAAAATAAAAATATGAGTAAGCGAGGGATAGTTAATGAATTGCATGCACCGTCATTCAAGAATTTTCGTCGACGTAGAGTAGTCACAAAGGGAATTAATGATTTATGGCAGGCGGATTTGGTTGAAATGGGAGCCTATGCTTCGAGCAATAATGGCTATCGCTATTTGTTGACAGTAATAGATACGTTTTCTAAATTTGCTTCGGGTGAAGCACTAAAATCAAAAACCGCTAAAGAAGTTGTTCAGGCAATGGAAAAAATATTTAAATCGGGACGTGGTGTTCCCAAGAACCTACAAACAGATGACGGAACCGAGTTTTTCAATAAACAATTTAAGGTATTAACAAACCAGTTTAAAATAGATCATTATTCAACATTCAGTACACTGAAAGCATCAATTGTTGAACGATTTAATAGAACTCTGAAAGAGCTTATGTGGCGTGAATTCAGTTTCAATGGAAAATATAAATGGACGTGTTTTTGATCGCTCTGTCGTCACTTCAAGTTTTCTCTGTGTAAACCGAATCGATTCGCTTCCGATTTTGAATATTGTGTCGGTTAATAGGAAAACATATTAAACCCAATACAAGCTGGTTTAATTCCGAAGACAGTGACTTTTATAATTGTGATTTAAATAATCTAAAATAAATTTCTTATTTGATTGCTGTGGCGGCGTGTGCCTTAAGAGTAAACTCGCGCTCAGAGAGCTTATTGAAACATCTCTTAAGCGTGTCGCGAACATTCACACGCACTTTTCGTCGCTTTGGCTGCGTTCGTTGCACTTTCGTCGCTACGCTTTCGTGCAGTTCTATAACAACTAACACCAACGGACATTCGGCTAAGCATTGTTGTTGGTAACTTTGGCCTGCCTACACTCTGCACATATCGTCACCGCGAACATCCATACGCACACTATTTCTGCAATTCACTCTTCACCGTCTCTTCGTTGCTGCTTTTTGTTTGCCTGCGTCTAACATCTAACGCTACAACATCCACACGCACTTTAGAGAGATGTCCAAAGCAAACTCAAAGCGCATTCGCAGCGACTCATCGCTTGATCTAAAAGCTGGTCGCACCTCGGATGCTCTTTCGCCGCAATTAATCGAGCTGATCAATCAGCGATTTGATGAACAGGCGAATCATATCAGTTGCAGCGTAAGGGAAGCTGAGGAGAGAATTCTGCGCGAGCTGGCAGATAAGTTTGAGACTAAACTACTGAGCCTTTCTGAAGAATTTGCGAAGCTGGGTCAACGAGTTGAAGAGCTTGAGGAGAGAAATGTTAAAGTTCGTGAGCTATGCAGCAAAGTAGAAGAGTTAGAGGCTAAACTCCAAGCAAAAACAATTGCAGATGCCGAAGCAAGCATTGCAAATGATGTGAGAGTACATGGGGTGCCCTCACTGGAAGATGAGAATCTAAAGACTCTCTTAAACAGCCTATTCTACTCATTAGGCCTCACTCCACCACCAAAAGTCAAAGAGATATTCCGTGTTAAATTGCGGCAGCATACACACAATGTTGTTGTTGATCCCGTCATCATTGTCAAGTTTGAAAGCAGACGAGACAAAATCATGCTGCTGCAACGAGTTGGAGAGGTTCGCCGGCAGACTAAGCAACCTCTGAGCTTGGAGTTGCTTGGCATCCAGTCCCAGGCTCCTTTCTACATTAACGAGCAGCTCACAAAATTCAACTACAACATCTTCAAAGAGGCAATGAAGATGAAGAAGCGTAAAGTCTTATCAGCCGTCTTCACCCGTCGTGCTCTTGTCTACGTTCGGCAGAAGGTTAATGATGATTTCGTTTGCCTTAAGAGTATGGAAGATCTGCTTGCTCTAGATTTGGATTCTGCTGCGGCGACTGAGACTGCGGCCCTATCAGCCGGAGTATCTCAAGCTGGGCACAGTAATTTTCGTTAGATATTTTATATTATTGATAGTATTCTACATTAGATTTAATATTCATTATATTATTGTTTTAGTTTTTGTTAAAAATCTCACTCTCTTCACAGCATCCCACCCTACCTTTTATATTGTGGTGTATAGATTGTCTTCTTTAAGAAAATTGATATGTGCGGTTTCAGTACTGATTGTCTACTTCATTGACAATGGATGATGGCACATGGTCGTCAGGTGCGAGCAGCTATACAATGCTTAGAGTACTTGGCAATCAAGGAGCAGGCCTGCGTGTATGTCACATTAATGCTCAAAGTCTAATGAACAAAATTGAAGAATTTAGGTACATGTTTGTTAATTCAAAAATTGATGTTATATGTATGTCCGAAACGTGGTTCTCGTCTCATGTTAGTGATTTGTTAGTAGAGTGTAATGGCTATGATTTGTTTCGATCTGATCGTGATAGTCATGCTGGAGGTGTCGCCATATATGTAAGTAAGCGTCTTAATGCAAAACTTGTATGTAAACATCCTAGTGAAAGTGCCGTTGAATGGATATTTGTTGAAATCACAAGTGCAATGCGCTCTTTAAAAACCTTAATAGGCTGTGTTTATAGACCTCATCGCTATATTGCATACCAAAATTTAATTGATTTGCTGTCCACGCTTACACTTAGCTACACAGACGTTATTCTAGCTGGAGACTTCAACAGCAATATACTGAGAGAAAATCAGTTATTGGACGACATAGAATCTATAGGACTAAATTTAGTAAATTCATCTTCACCTACCCATTTTTCAAATTACTGTGATACATTACTTGACTTATTTTTTGTAAATCACTGTGATAAAATTTCCACGTATAGTCAACTCTCCATGCCAATGTTTTCAAAACATGACCTAATCTTCTTAATTTATAATCTTAATGTAGACTTGACAGAAAACAGAATAGTATATAGGGACTTTAAACATATTGACTACGCCTTGCTGAGTGCTGACTTTAATTCATGTGACTGGGACTCTATTTATGACTATCCTAATATTAATTCACAACTGACTGTCCTACAAAATAATATATCGTACCTATATAATCGAACAATTCCACTTGTATCAAAAATGTTCAAGCCTCGTGTAAATCCCTGGTTCAGTTCAGAAATTAAAGTGCTTATTCACAAACGTGATACTGCATTTAAAAAATGGAAGCGATACAAAACTGGCCAGCATGCTGAACAATATAAGTCACTTAGGATGAAAGTGATTAAATTAATTAACTCAAAGAAACGTAGTTTTTATTTTAACCAATTTAATATTGCAACATCAAACCAGCAGAAATGGGCGTGCATTAAACAGCTGGGTATTGGCAAACCTAAAACTGCCCGAATCTGTGATGCTGATCCAAATGAACTGAATGCAAAATTCTTAGACTGCAATGTACCTGTTATAACCAGAGATGACTATATTGAGTGCGTATCCCAAAATACCTGTAGTAATTGTGATAATACAAACTGCTTCTGTGATAATAATACCTGTGATAATAGTTTTAGTTTTTCATGTGTAACTGAGTCAGACGTCCTCGAGTCAATGTTAAAAATTAAGTCGAATGCCACTGGAATTGATGATGTAAATCCAAAATTTATAAAGTTGTTATTGCCAAGAATATTGCCATTTGTAACATATATATATAATACAGCCTTGACAAAATCGATTTTCCCTGATTCTTGGAAAGTAGCCAAAATAATTCCGATTCCTAAATCTACTAATGAGTATAGGCCAATCTCAATTTTACCTTTCTTATCAAAGGTTCTTGAAAAGTTAATGGCTGGTCAGATGACTAGTTACTTGGCAAGTAACAAACTTTTGACTGATAAACAGTCAGGATTTCGTGTTGGCAGAAGTTGTACAACAGCAATAATAGATATAGTTGAAGGCATCAGGGAAAAATTGGACAATGGCAATATAACGTTTTTGACCCTTTTAGATTATAGTAAAGCTTTTGACACGGTTAACCACGAAATTCTTTGTATTAAGCTATGTCGTCAATGTAATTTTTCGCGTTCAGCAACAAGTCTGATTTCCTCGTATCTGAGTAATCGTAAGCAGTCTGTGTCCATTAATGATGTATACTCGTCTTTTCTTTGTATGAAACGTGGTGTCCCTCAAGGATCCGTCTTAGGGCCACTACTATTCTCTGTGTATGTAAATGATTTGCCTAGTATTTTGTCTAATAGTGAAGTTCACATGTATGCTGACGACGTTCAAATGTATGTTAGTCGACCTATTTGTAGAATTAATGAGTGTATTCGTGTTTGTAACAGTGAATTAGAAATTGTAAGTCAGTGGGCAAAAAATAACGGACTAGGATTAAATCCAATGAAATCAAAATGTATAGTAATAGGTAAAAGAGGTCTTAATACAGATACTCTACAAAGATTGTCTATTAAAAACATTCCGATTGAGTATGTAAAAAGTGCAAGCAACTTAGGATTTGTTTTTAATCAAACATTAACATGGGATGATCACATAAATAAATCAGTAGGGAAAATGTATGGAATGCTCAGAAACTTATATTTAACTAAAGACTTCTTACCACTTAAAATTAAACAAACAATTGCTAAAATGTACCTGACACCGGTACTTTTTTATGGAATCGAAGTCTTTAGTGACTGCAGCTCCGCCAGCCAACGCAAGTTGCAAGTTGCTTTCAATAATATTGCGAGGTATATTTACAACAGACGTAGAACTGACCATATATCTGACGTTACCATGAAAATCTTTGACATGTCTCTCAAATCCTGGACAAATTATAGGGTCTTAATCCTTCTTCAAAAAATTGTATACACGCAAGAACCGTCCTACCTATATGAAAGAATAAAGTTTAGCTCATCAAGAAGAACCAAAAATATTGTGAGTTTTAAATACAAGTACTCCTGCACAATGAAGCAGTTCTTTGTATATGCTGTTCGCATTTGGAACCAACTCCCCCATGCCATCAAGGCAATCAGTAGCGCTTCAAAATTTAAAATCGCACTGGAAAACCATCTGGGCACCACATAAATATATAAATAAATAAATTGTTAAATATTCAATTAATTAATTTTCTTTTTAGAATATAAAATACTAGGGATAGATGAAGAGAGTGAGAGAAATGTTATTCAGAGAACTTAGTTTAACTTAACTACATTAATTTAAATAAAAAACCTAAAGAAAGAAATAAATAAAAAAAATATAAAAAAAAAAAAAAGAACAAAATGTAAAGCTAATGTCAAATTTAAAAATTAAGTAAAATCACCAAACTTTTGTCGAATTGTTGATCTACAACTTTTAAATGTTAGAATATAAGTTCACTTGTCATTGTAATTGTAATCATGATTTATGTTAGAATTTAAGTTTAACTTACTATTGCAATCACTATATAACTATTGCACTTGTTGTGACTAGCGCTCTAATTTAAAAGCTTAAGCATGCTTGTCGCGCTAGGAAGAAAGTACAAAGTAAATAAATAAATAAAATAAATAAATAAAGGATTGATATGTATAAAAGTTTAATTGATGTTTACAACAATCGTGTACATAGAACAATAAAAATGAAACCAATTAACGTTAACTCGTCCAATGAAAAACAAATTTTAAAGACAGCATACAATTACTTGAAGATATTCGCTGGAAGCAAGTTGCGTAAGGGAGACAATGTGCGTATAAGTAAATACAAACATATATTCAAAAAGGGCTACACCCCAAATTGGACAACAGAAATTTTTAAAATTAGAACAGTAAAATATACATATCCAACAACATATTTACTAGAAGACTTGAAGGGTAATCCAATTGAAGGTTGCTTCTACAGAGAAGAACTCAAAAAGACTCAATACCCCGATGCATATCTAGTAGAAAAAGTGTTGAAACGAGACGGAAAAAGAGCTTTGGTACGTTGGCTGGGTTTTCCAAAGAGTGAAGATAGTTGGATCAATGTAAATGAAATTTTATAGACTAATAAAAAACAGATGACCTCCCAGTTCAAAATAGATTGCTACACATGGTCACCAGATGACCCCATTTCTAATTAGGTTGCAACATATGTTCATACCCAACAAAATTGTGGGGGAAAATATTTCACATGTTGTAACAGAAAAGAATTTGTGTCAATGTCCACATATATTATCAAAAATAGATTGTGAACATAAAGTACATATCATTCTCCCCCTCCTCTAAATGTTTTATAAATACATGTGATGAGGGTATGTAAAGACCTTTAGATTTAAAAATATTCTTTGCATTTGTGCGAGTGTTTTTTTTTTTTTTTGTTTTGTCATGGACGTAGATGTACACAGTACACCTAGTGGCCCTACGAATAGGAGGTGGAAATTCCCTAAAACCACCTCCTTCACACCTCACTCCCCGCGGAACTACCAACGAGTATCACTTCGCGGGGACGGGTTGCCTTTCCTAGGCATCGCTCCTCTCACGTCGCTCCCTTTCGCATCTTCTTAGGTCTCTCTGGATGCCTATAATGACCTGGCACGTTGAACACCAGGCTTCCTCCGTCGCCAACATGAAAGCCATAAGTCCCTCTGGTGGTGGCACTTCTCCCGCTCGACCAGTGTACCGTGTGCAATGGTACAGCACGTGCTCCGGGTCCTCGCTCGCGTTAGGGCAAGTTGGACACTCCGGGCTGTCCTCGTGCCTGTACTTGTGCAAGTACTTCCTGAAGCCTCCATGGCCCGTTAGGAACTGAGTTAGGTGAAAGTTGACCTCTCCCCTACCTCTGTTCAACCATTCCTCCACCTTTGGTATAAGCCGATACGTCCATCGCCCATTGGTGGCCGAGTCCCACCGAACTTGCCAGGTAACTAGGGATGCCTGTCTTTCCGCCCTCCTAATCGCGTCCACTGGTACGCCGTTGCCCATCTCCGCTCGTGCTAGGTAGATCTCCCGCATCTCCGTAGCCAGGATGTCCACTGGAATCATACCGGCCAATACCAGGGCTGCGTCCTGCGACACTGTCCTGAAACCGGATATGACTCGCAGGGCACCGAGCCTGTACGGTGCTGAGAGTTTCCTCCGGAGACACTTGTTGCTTTCCACCGCCTTTGCCCAGATCGGCGCTGCGTACAGAAGGATGGACGCAACCACTCTTGCCAGGAGCAATCGCCTTCCAACCTTCGGTCCACCAATGTTCGGTAGCATCCTCGAAAGAGCTCCCTGCATTCTTGACGCCTTCTGAACCACGTACTCAACATGGGCACGGAAGCTTAGGCGGTTATCCAGTAAGACACCAAGGTACTTGATGGATTCCATCGACCTGATGGTGTTGTTCCCCACTTGAACGCTCATAAACTCCACCTTTTTCCGGCTCGTAATGAGCACTGCCTCCGTCTTGTGGCCTGCCAAGTCGAGTCCCGCCTCTTGCATCCACTCCGCGATAGCGCCGATTGCAGCATTCGTGGCCACCTCCACTTGTCCAACCTCCTTGGCCACCACGACCAATGCCAGATCGTCGGCGAAGCCAATTAGGTTGCATCCTTCGGGCAATTGCAGTCTAAGTATATCATCGTACATGATGTTCCACAGAAGGGGGCCTAGGACCGACCCCTGAGGAACGCCTGCTTTCACCCTGTTGTGCTTTGGACCATCATCTGTCTCGTACTCCAGCATTCTATCTGACAGATAATTGGATATTATCCGTAGAAGGTATGCTGGTACTCCGATCCTTGTGAGTGCACCTCTGATACGCAACCAGCTCGCAGAGTTGAAAGCATTGCGGATATCCAGAGTCACCACCGCGCAGTACTGCTTGTCTCCCCATCTCCACCTGGCTCCCTCGATCGCCCTGGCTGCGATGTTTACCACGGCCTGTATCGCGTCCACCGTCGACCTTGCCTTACGGAATCCGTATTGGGCCTCAGACATTGCGCCTTTCTCTTCGACTACCTCCGCGAGTCTATTGTAGAGTATGCGCTCCAATATCTTGCCGACAGTGTCTAACAGACAGATTGGCCGATATCCCGAGGGCTCATCAGCTGGCTTATTCCCCTTTGGGAGGAGTATAAGACGTTGCCTCTTCCATCGCCGTGGAAACGCTCCTTCCTGTAGGCAGTTGCTAAAGATGTTAACAAAAACCTCAGGTCGGGTGGATACGGCGAGCTTCAGGGCCTTATTCGGGATGCCGTCCGGACCTGGTGCTTTCCTATCCCCGATTCGCTTTGTTGCCGACTTGACCTCATCAACAGAAATCGGCTGCCATGGCTCAAGCCGGGGTGCGAAGCTGACGTCTTGTTCTGCATGCTGGGGGAACAATGTCTCCACAATGCTGCGAAGCAAGATGGGACATGTCACTCTCAGCGAGTCCTGGCCCCGGATCGTCTTGGTGACGACCTTGTACGCGGTCCCCCAAGGGTTTACGTCTGCCTCCTCGCAAATCTGTCTGAAGCAGATAGACTTACTTGCCTTGATCGCCTGTTTCAAGGCTCGCTTCGCTGCCCTCAGGTCCTCCAATCGATCCTCAAAGTCCGAGCGTCTCCTCGCCCTCTGACTGCACCTTCTAGCTCTCAGACAGGCCTTTCTGAGTTGGGCTATTTGGTCGTTCCACCAGTAGCAGGGTGAGCCGCGCCGACTTGGCTTCCTCCGAGGCATAGACGAGTCGCATGCCGCGTCCAGACAGTCTGACAACTGCCGTGCCATTTCATCTACCGATGTTCCCGCCGGGTTCCATTCGGAGACGTTAAAAACGTGCGAGAAGGTATCCGCATCGAGGAATCTGTCCTTCCATTTTGGCCCACTTTTATTGGGACGCTGCTGGTTCTGCCTTTCTCCACCAATCTCGAAGTGAATCGCTTGATGGTCACTAAAGGTAAACTCGTCGCTGACTCTCCACTTGGTTCTCCTACACAGCGAGCTGCTAAGGAATGTGAGGTCTATGATAGAACCTCGGCCAGCCCTGCAGAAAGTCAGCTGTCTTCCGTCGTTTGCCAATCCGACGTCAAGCGACGAGAAATGCTCCAGCACAGCGGTTCCTCTTGCTGTTGTCTCCTTACTGCCCCATTCAACAGCCCATGCGTTAAAGTCGCCAGCTATTACGAAGGGAGCTCTCCCGCGTGAGTCGTCAGTGATGTCTGCCAGCATCCTCTCAAAACGTCCTAGGTCCCAGCTCGGCGGAGCATAGCAGCTGTAGAAGGTGACCCCTCCAAGCTTCGCTCTGACAAATCCATCACTCGAGGCGTTGACCTCCTTGGGTGGAGTGTCCACGGCCCAAATGGCTGCCTTTTTACACCTGCTGGATACCCATCCGCTACCCGGAATCGGCTTATATGGCTCGCATATGAGCACGACGTTCGGGCTCCTTTCCCTCACGGCTTGCAACAGTAGGGACTGTGCAGCCTCGCAGTGGTTGAGGTTCAGTTGGGTGCACCTCTTGCTGACAGCTTTGAGAGCGCGCTCCTAAACAGGGGGCATCTACCACTGCCAGCGATGTGCTTCCAGTCTGAGCCCTTGTCCTTGCAAAACATGCACTTTGGCTCCTCCTTGCAGTCCTTCGCGAGATGTCCATCCTTGCCACATCTTCGACACATCTTGGACCTGTCCACTTCGCTCCTGCAATGCCTTGCCAGGTGGCCGAACTCGAGGCAGCGATAACATTTGGTTATGTTAACCCGCTCCCTCAGTCTGCACCTGACCCACCCTTTCGAGCACTTTCTGCTGGCATCCTGATTGAGGCAGTTTGGGTTCCGCCATAACCTTTGCGCAGGTTAATGTCGTCAAGCGCAGTATCCGTGATCTTCATCTGGTTCCGCAGCGCGTTCATGATGTCCTCCTCGGTCGTGATCTCGTCCAAGTCCTTGCACTCGATCGTGACTCGGTGCGACAGAGAACGAATCTCCGCGGTTTCTCCAAGCGTTTCTCCAATGAGGGTCTTAAACGCGCACGTGTCCTCTCCAGATATGTTGAGTTGCAGCAGCAACTCGCCTTGCTGGGTTCTCCTGATCCTGGACACCGCCTCTCCTAGACCATGCAGCTTCTCATCTTGTTTGACCTTTCTGAGTAGATCAGCGTAGGTCACCTCACCCACCGTCTTGATGACCAAGGCGTCGGGCCGCACCTTAGTGCTGAGCGCTCCCTTGGGCTTTCGAGGCTTTCTTTTTCAGGTAACCTTGCTCCATTCGGTACCTCTAGTTGCGGTCGGGGTCTCCTGGCCTCCATTGGATGATTCCAATTGAACCGCTGGCAAAGCGACCGCCGTGTTTTTTACCCTCTTTGTCTGAGGTGTCCTTACTCCGGTACCTTGCTTCCTCTTCGTCTCGACAGCTGTTTGGAACAGTGGCGAGGTCTGGCAGGACTGGTGTGTCCTGATAGCCGCCTTTGCTCCGTCATCGTGCAGCTGGATGGCCACCAGCTCATATAGCACTCGGATGCTCTCGATTGAGTCGCGCATCGGTTGATGGATGCTTCGCCTCTTACCGTCGTCCATCATCTCCACCAAGTTTGCGATCTCGCGTCCAAGATCGCGAAGCGCAGCGCTACTCTGCGTCTCCGGTGGTTTGGTCGAGCAGGCACGTGTAGCGGTGATCAGTGGCTGTTGAGCCGGTGGTGATCTCGCCAGTTTGCTACTCTTAGCAAACGCCTGATCCGTCTGCATCTCCATCTCCTTCTCTAACATCTGGGGGGTTTTTAAAATATTGTCCATGCTTTTGGGTCCCAACTAAAAGCCGTTATCCTTGTTCGTTGCACAGTCGCGTTCTGATCCCATGGTTGTCTATGCAAGCAGGGAGGCCATGCAAGGGTTGACTCTCGCCTTTATGGGGTAGAGAGTTCAGTGCCAGATCCGCGCTAGTCAGGAGTAACTCAACTGAGCCTGTACGACCAACCAAATGGCGACGAACAAGGAGCGTTCTTAAAGAATTGCCATCTTTTGAACGGGACGGAGGCAGCAGCAGCATTAGCCCAGCAGCCATTTCGGCTAGATTTCACTCCGCGTACTAAAGTGCTAGAATACTGCTGCCGTCAGCTTTCGCCTTCGTGTGTGTGTGCGTGTGTGTGTAAGCATGCATACATTTTATGATTGTGGTGGTTGCATAACATTTCTAGGCCCTTTCCAAATGCTTTCTCACATTTTGTGTGTGTGTGTGTACCGTGTGCACATCTTTTGGTGGTGTTATTTCTGGGTCACTGTCTGAATGCTTATAAGCACATTTTCCATGCTTATGTATTGTAAAAGTGATATGGAATAGAGGGTATAAAAGCTGGAGCTTCAGACACTTTGTATCAGTTGGTGGAAGCAGTTCAAAATGTGGTTCTCACTACAAAGTTGTTTTATGATATTTTCTATCATATACGGCATAAAATCCGCGCCAGTCGAACGAACGATTGGTTACAACGAGTCCGTGATCGAGATAATACCTTTTAAATTGCCAAATGATGAGTTCATTGAATTGACATTGTCATTCAGGCTTTTTAAAAACACTAGTTTGTTTGAGGTAGACTTCGCTAATTTGGACGAATTACCTCAACTAGTGACAACATCAACAACAGCAGCAACACCATATCCAACGACTACGTCTACAACACCGAAACCTGTCTTTGACGAATACGACGATGAAATGTTGATTATCAACAATGGTGGCAACGGTGAAGCTGGGAACACTGCAACATCCACAACAACAACAACACCAACACCAACAACATCAACAACACCAACAACGGAAAATGAAAATTAAAATAAAATAGTGATGGACACACCCGCCAGCACCAGTACAACAACAACAACATCGACTATCAAAAGCAATGGAGAGGGAGAGGATATTGCTGCAATCATCACAACAACTTTATCAACTACCTATGCCGATGACGAAGTGACCCCAACCACGCCCCAGACCACCACCACCACTACTATCAACAACAACAACAATCTAGAAAAAATAGATGTAAGTTCAGATAAAAATAATTATGAAGTAGGTAGTGACTATATTAGTGATGATGAAGCTACTAAGTCTGTTAAATCTAAGAAAACATTAAAAAGGGAATTTTGGGGAACGGCAAAAAAACGAGTTATTGAAGATTTTCAAAGCGAATTAGCTCAAAGAGAGTACGCGGTTGGTGGCCATTTAGTAACTAGTAAGAGTGGTTTTGATAAATATTTTGTAGTTCGCAGGAATAATTTAAATATTGGAATTCAATGTCACTATTTATCATATAAAAAATATCATTTCATCAGACAAAGGGGACCAGCTGATATTACATGTACTGAATTGAGTGAATATTTCCTAGATCATCCAGTGACTTGGAATGATAATCATAGGAAAAATAAAAAAAATAAGGCAAGTCAAATGTATCCCTCCAATATTGAAGTATTTGGTATGCAGGCAGATCAAGTTTCTGATTTTGAGACACATCATCAACCACGCGATACAGACTATGTTGAAGGTGTTGAACTTGCTGATTTTACTTCAGTTGTAAATGACCGCATAAATAATGAAGATTTTGGAGAACATTTATCTTTTGGGGAAGCAGCTGCACAAATCCGTACCTATATACCACGTAAAGAACAAAAAATGTAAAATGTAATAAATTTAAAAAATGTAATAATTGTTTCTTTTTCAACAAATAAAAACAAAATAAGAACAAAAAAACAAACACAACAATCTTTTATTTTACAGTTTGATCATTTTAGTGGAGATGGGGAGCTTGGAGATATTGAGAACAATTTCGGTCTTAGTGGTAAGTTGTAACTCATTACTTGAAATTTATTTTTCAATTAAAATAATTTTTTATTTATTTATTCATCGTTTCAGACAAACTGAGTGATTACAAACAGATCATTGAATCTAATATTGTTATACCACCACCACGTAAAGTGAAAAAAGGCGAAGAATTTTACTTCGAGGAGCCCATGCTACAACTAAAGGATTTCAAACAGATTATTCCGTCGAATTTGTTGCCACCTGACCCCAATGAAGATCCGGAAGTGACCGCAGCAGTAGACAACTTGATGAGGATTCTAGAGAAGGCAGATAAGATGCATATAAATTCCAGTGAATATGATGATGATGAGGATAGCCTTATTAAAAATAATCAAAATGATAATAACATTAAAGTGGAACATTTAGAAAATGAAATGAAACTAAAAACAGTTCAAAGACCAAAATATTTTTCCAATAGAGATCCACATACAAACACATTGAAACATGTTTTGGAATCCATTTAAAAATTTTTTAAAAAACTTTATTAACATTTCTTATTTGTGTACGATTTTTAAAAACATTTTATTTTAAACTTACAACAACTTTATAAACAATTTATATAATATTAATATACAATTCTTAACATTTTTTATTAATAACTTATAAACAAATTTTACAACCATTTTATATTAAAAATAAATATATTTGTTCCAATAAAACAATTTTAAAAATCTTATTATTTCTATGATTGTGTTGGTTGGTGTTGAACATTATAGAACATCTCAAGCTCAAGGGTTGCATAAAATAAAGTTTTTTCAACATTTTCAATTTTTGTTTTTAATGATTTGAGCAAGGTATTCTCTTGTAAAGAGTGAGTAAAATTGCTTTCCAACTCACCTACCTGTCTTCCCCAGGTAAATGACTCAGCCTCTAAAAATTTTATATTTGTTAACAGCTCTCTTTCTATTAATTTATGATGGAAATAGGCTAATGTGGAATGTTGATTGCTCTCAATGAAATGCTTATCATCTTTATTATCAAGAATTTTCTTGGTAGTTTGATAAGTATTTATTGTATGACCTATGGATCTAAACAATAACATTTTTCCATATTCTGATTCACCAGTTGTTAAACTTTTTTATAGTTTTCTAGATCTATCTTTTCTAAAGCCGTTCTTTTCACACCTTTTATTTTTTTTAAATGTTTTCTCAACCCTATCAACTTTATAACAATACATTTTTGGACGAAGTCCAACAAACTCCGACATGGGTTTACCATTGAGCTCATCCTTAAAGTAACCCAATCTCTTTTTATTAACTTTTTTAAAATTATACTTATTAGCAACTTCATCAGAATAATCAGATGTGTCAAATTTTTCCTCTACATCATCTCGAATATCTCTGTAAAAATCATCAGTTTTTATTGTATAAATAAAAGAGTCAGTATCCATGTAATTTAAAGTTATATTTTCTTTAAACTTTGGTTTCATATAGTTATAATGGAAATCATACATTTTCCACTTTGATAAATCCAAAACACTGAAACCTAAATACATGGGTTTGTTTAAAAGATTTCTTAATCTTTTCATTTGTATTGCATAAAAATTTTCGTTTATTTTTGTTGAGCTGTGAAAGTTGGGTTTAGCAATTAAGGCCCTTGCACAGAGTCTTTTGCGACCTACTGTAAACGTTTGTGGTGGATCCCACTCAGTAACTAATCTTACATCCACCCTCTTCTCCACATTTTCCATGGTTTTACCATATACTGCATTATTTAATAATTTGAAGAAATCTTTTTCAAATGAATTTTTAGCATTCGTTCTATGCATAGTATTCAAATCGATGTAAGTCTTAAGCCAAGCTTTTTGCTTGAAACGTAATCCCCTATGAATTTTTTTCAACTGTAATCCATTACTCAAACATTGTTGTAATGTTCGGTAATGGATAACATAATTTCTTTTATTACCAAGGTCAGCAACTAGTTTTTCTACTTTAGCCGCCTTTGTTGGTAATTTGATACTCGGACAAAAAGGAAGATCATTATGATGATCATGAATATTGTATGGATAATCTAAGTCTACTTCTAAAATATATCCATTCTCACCATCAATAGGTATATCAACAACATTGAGACACTCTATGTCTTTAGAAGATAGCCACTTAAATCACTGCGGACGGCAGTCCGCGCTAGTGACGAAAGCAGCACGAAGGGTGCGAAGGCGACTAGCATATATACACAGGAAGAATGGAAAATTTGCTACGACTGTCCGATCAGGTCGAGTTATATACCGATCGCAAGGTATTAACTTAACTTACAAATGTGCATACTAAGACTTTTAGAAACTCACCTGGTTCGTGAGATAAACAGGTGTAAGTGGGAGGGGAAAAATTTAAATTATTGGAGCTAATGGGGCCGTTGGAGCCTTTTTGATTTTTATTTTAATTTTTTACTATTCTAATCAAAAATACGCGTCGAATGACACCTTGATCATCAAAATCCGATCACTGGTTCAGAAGATAATTAATCTTGAAATTTTTGGTGCACCTTTCAAAACGAGATGAAAAGTCAGTCTGTTTGTTTGTTTGTTTGTCTGTTTGTCTGTTTGTCTGTTTGTCTGTTTGTCTGTTTGTCTGTTTGTGTGGATCAAATCGTAAATTTAGCTTAAAAGTTTGAATGAGGACTTGTTCCCGATCAAAAATCTAGAAACGTTTGTTCTACGACTTTTTCGAAAAAAAGCTAGTTTAGCGGGAAATCGCTAAAAACCGTTAAAATTAAAACCCCTATAGCATCCAAACGATATGAGCTACAGACTTCAAACTTTTTTTCTAAAGTGCATAGGTAAAAATCAACAGGTGAAATAAGATATTTTGTCCCAGATTTTGGCGGTTTTTGAGAAAACGCTGCCTACGATTTTTTTTAATTTGCAATATGTTTGAGCTTGTAAAATTTCGCGTTTTTTGATATATCATTCATAAATTTATCTTGATTGGTTTGGAAGATATAACCTATTAACTGAATATATACGTTTTACTTTGAATTGAAATAGGACAGCAGCAGCAATTACATTTGACTAACAGTCCAGTAACAATGAAATCTATAATTAGACAGGCGTTCTTAATGATCGCCAGTGGCGCAAAGTGTAGAGCGTCCGATTTTTTCATGAATTCTCAGCTCG
Organism: Drosophila quinaria; assembly: GCA_035047525.1. Classification (NCBI taxonomy): domain Eukaryota; kingdom Metazoa; phylum Arthropoda; class Insecta; order Diptera; family Drosophilidae; genus Drosophila; species Drosophila quinaria. Next base: position 122,237 of record JAWNPO010000028.1, read on the forward strand.
GGTTTCGGGTTCAAATCCTGGCACGGACAAAACTTTTTTTTTTTTTTAATGTTTAAATGCAATTAATTTGAAACGTTTTTTCAACGACTTTTTCGAAAAAAAGCTAGTTTAGCGGGAAATCGCTAAAAACCGTTAAAATTAAAACCCCTATAGCATCCAAACGATATGAGCTACAGACGTGATCTATGTATCGTTGGAAAGGTATTGTTCGGAGCAGAGGATATAATTTCATGCCATTTGTATTTATTGATCTGTGTTAATCTTGCATTTTATATTGTAATTAATGGAGCACCTGTGCGTATGCAACAATATTGTTAATAATGCATTATGCATGACCAATGTTAATGTTAATGTTAATGCATAATGTTGTACTCATTTTGGCACACAGATGATCTGCACAAGATGCAATTCAACACACTTAGAAATCAGCCGGCAAATAAACCAAGACATCAAATCGAATTCGGTCGTGTATTTTTAATTTAAAAATACGGAAAAATAGGGACATATCGTTGTCCCTCGAAACATTGGTGACCCCGACGTGATTCTCGTTCCTTGTGCATATCGTTGCAACTTTGAAACGGAGTCCGTAATTGTTTTCTTCGCTAAACAATTCTTATATCGTTGTTGTTGTTTTGTGTGCAAATCGGTGCACACATACAAATACATTTCTTTTGGTGCATTCGCGTACCTAAAAGCATTAAAATAAAATTTGTTTATTAATTGCAAACAGAATTTTATTCGCACACACACACCCATACACACACCACACACTCATTCGAGTCCGCCAAAATCTGCCGGTTCGCGCTAAGTGCATCAACCCTCGCAAACAGTTAAGTGAAAGCAAATCGAAGACAGCCGCTATTTGTCGCTTGCTTTCTTGTGCACACATCGACTCAGTGACTTTTTGCGCGCGGTCAAACAGGGTGATTTTTTTTGTGTCGATCTTGTTTGAGTGAATATTGAGTGGAAATTTGTGTTGTGCTGTGTTACTAAAGACGAAATAAAATGGGTAAAGATGAAGAGCAAGCAACTGGTGCAGCTCAAGCACCAAGTGAAATTGACTTTTTCAGAGCCAAGTCGCATTCCCTGATGCGTCAAGCCGCCGCGTATGCCTCTTACTTGAGTGAAGATAGGCTCGCCGGTTATGACGAGGCGGATCTTCAGTCGCGAATAAAATACGTGGACTCGTTGAATACTGATTTTAACGCTGCACAAACAAGTCTGGAGAAATTAGATTTAAATGAGCTAACGAAGGATACTCGTGCCAACTTTAATAATTTATTTTTTGACCTCGAAGCCAAACTGCAACGCGAAATGGCCGTTCTTCGCAGGAGTTCCAGCAATGCAATGAACTCGACAGCTGTGCCGCATAACATGGGGCACAACTTCACTGGCGAGTCCTTTAGAAATGGATCGTTTAGAAAATCACGTTTGCCCAATCTGCAGTTGCCGCAGTTTGGCGGTGAATATGCAGACTGGCCGGATTTCTATGCGATGTTTATCACAGTCGTCGATAGTGACCCAGAGCTAAGTAACCTTGAGAAATATCAATATTTGCGTGCTAATCTTTCTGGTTCTGCGCTTGAAGCTATTCGTTCACTAGAACCATCGGATGCGAATTATAAAAAGGCAATCGACGTCCTCATTAATCGTTTCGACAACAAGCTTCTTCATTTTCAGGCACACGTAAGGGCGATATTTGAGTTGCAAGGTGTTGAGATGGGATCTGGCAGGAGTCTTCGAGAGCTGAGTGACAAGATGAATTCGCATCTGGACTCAATTCGCACGCTGGCCTCAACTGAGGAAATCTTGGATGGCTTCTTGATTTACATCGTGGAGAGCAAGTTGGACGAAAGGACCAGGGTCAAATGGGAGGACATTTTGCCAACATCCAAGCTGCCATCATGGAATTCGATGAAGTTATTTTTGGAAAAGCGGTGCCGCTCGCTGGAAAATCGTGAAAGTGCTATGGTAAAACAAACACCTAGCCAGCAGGTGGGCAAAAATTCAAAAAATTCGATACCAAATGTATTAATTGCTAACGCTAACGCTAACATAAATTCAAATCTGCCATCCTGCGTATTTTGTGAAGCAAATGATCATTTTTTGAGCAAATGCAATCGTTTCTTGAGCCTGAGTCCTAGTTTGCGTTACAAGGAAGCGAAAAGGATGCACTTATGCTTAAACTGTTTGCGCAAAGGACACAGTCTGCAGCAGTGCAAATCGGGTCACTGCAAGGAATGCCACTTAAAGCATCATTCGTTGCTTCATTTAACGCAGAGTTCACCTGCATCAGCTCCATCAACTAGCGCTGCTCCTCAAGCTCAAGCTTCAGCTTCTCTTATTTCACGATCGGTATCATACCAAATTGAATCACACCCTCCACCTGCAATCTCGAATAGCTCGCCTGCCGGTTACGTGTTGCTTGCAACGGCAGTAGTTTTTGTAAAAAATCGTTCTGGCTCATTTATTCCATGCCGCGCTATATTGGATTCAGGTTCGCAGCTGAACTTTATAACGTCACGCATGTCTAGCATGCTTCAACTCAGCTCAAACAAAACATCCATTTCGATATCTGGAATAGGAGAATCTTCTTTGGTTTCGGATAGAGCTGTCGACATTGTTACGCAATCACAGAATGGAAGCTATCGTGCTTCATTCTCAGCTGTAGTGACGCACACTATCACCGATTATCAGCCGCACTTCGACATTAATTCCTCCAATTGGAACATTCCTGCAAATCTTCATCTTGCTGATCCACTCTTTTACAAGTCCCAGCGCATCGATCTTTTAATCGGAGCCGCTCTTTTCTTTGACCTAATCGACAAGGAAAAAATCCACCTTGCTGACAACTTGCCAATTCTTCAGAGCACCAAACTTGGTTGGATCGTTGCTGGAGGGCTGTCAAGCTTGTCAGTCAAGCATTCAGCGCTTGCCTCGATTGTTAAGGAGCCCATGGTTGAATCAAATGACGCATCGCTCAACGAAATCGTAAAGAGCTTTTGGGAAATTGAGAGCAACTACGCCACTGATTCTACAATTTCTGATGATGATGCACTTTGCCAGAATCTTTTTCGAAAGAACTGTACGCGCCTTGAGAATGGTCAATATTCGGTTCGGTTATTGGCCAACAATGGTTTCGAGGCCCTTGGGGATTCGTACTGTCTTGCTCGTCGTCGTTTTAAATGCCTGGAAACTAAGTTGGCAAAAAGTCCCGTGCTAAAGCATCAGTATTCTGCCTTCCTGCAAGAATATCTAGAGTTGAAGCACATGTCTCCTGCATCAAAGCAGCCTGGAGTTCCTCAATTCTTTCTGCCTCATCATTGCGTTCACAAGCACGACAGCACCACCACCAAGCTTCGTGTAGTCTTCGATGGATCTGCGAAAACTACATCTGGTCGCTCTCTTAATGATTTGTTGCTGGCAGGGCCGACTATTCAGCCGAAAATCTTCAACACTTTGCTTCGCTTTAGATTCTTCAGGATTGCGCTATGCGGAGACATATGCAAGATGTATCGCTGTGTACGTATGTCTCATCCAGACGAATATTTGCAGTGCATACTCTGGCGCGAAGACCCTTCTCACGAGCTTAAGGCATACAAGCTCGACACAGTGACTTACGGAACGAAGCCTGCCGCTTTTTTAGCAATTCGAGCCATGCATCAATTGTCTTTCGATAAGGAACATGATTTTCCAATTGGAGCCAAAATTGTTCGCAGAGACTTTTACGTGGATGATCTTATGTCAGGAGGCGACACTGTAGATGAAGTGAAGGAAATTCGTCGTCAAGTAAAGGTTCTGCTACTACGGGGACACTTTCCAATTCGCAAGTGGTGCTCAAATGATCCAGCTGCTCTGGAGGGAGAGCCAGAATGCGACAGGGAGAAGTTGCTCAAGCTGCACGATGATACGGATTTCGCAAAAGCCTTGGGCCTGGTGTGGAATCCTAGTTCGGATTGTCTGTTATTTAATTTTTTGCAAGTCATTACGGCAACTCGTTTCAGCAAGCGCTCTGTTTTGGCAACCATCGCAAGATTTTACGATCCACTCGGATTAATTGCGCCCATAATAACTAAATCGAAGATATTTCTGCAAGCTCTCTGGAAATCTGATGTCACTTGGGACGAAGAGTTGCAGGAGCCTCTGTGTTCTGCGTGGTGTGATTTAATCTCTCAATTCGCAATCGTTGAAAGTTTTAAATTCCCACGCTTTGCTATGCTGCCAAGCGCATCCTATCAATTGCACGCTTTTTGCGATGCCAGCATATCTGCATATGGAGCTTGCGTTTACCTGAGATCCGAGGTAAATGGATCCATATCATCCCAGCTGCTTTGTGCAAAATCTAGGATAGCTCCGTTGAAAACGCTGACCATTCCAAAACTAGAATTATCTGCAGCGCTACTACTTGCTGAGCTGCTCTCTAGCGTCAAGGAAAGCGTCTCATTTGCTTGTGACGTATACTGTTGGTCCGATTCGACTATTGTATTATCCTGGATAAGTCATGCATCGTCAGATTTTAAAATTTTCGTCTCCAACAGAATCGCGCAAATACAGGAAATGACCAGAGGCATGGCATGGCGTCACGTTCCAACTGAGCTAAATCCGGCTGACATAATCTCGCGAGGCTGCACTCCAAAGGAGCTCTTGGATTCGGTTTTATGGCTGCACGGACCACCTTTTTTGGCAGCAGGCATTACGGATTGGCCTAAACCTATTGAAGTTCTGAGGAGCCTTCCTGAGCTGCGTGTCACGGCGCTAGTTGGGTCCGCAAAGCTGGATATATCCATCGACTGCAAGTATCACAACTCATTTGGAAAATTGCAGCGTATATTCGCATATGTTTTTCGATTTTTATCCAATTGCAAAAAGGATATCCAAAAGGCAAGGGGCGCTCTCACCGTTCATGAAGTCTCCGAAGGAACATCTCTGCTCATAAAGGGAATCCAGCAAGTGCACTTTTTTGATGAGTGCAAAGCTCTCAGTGCCCGCAAGCCGATCCCACTTAAAAGCAAGTTGCTATCGCTCAGGCCCGAGCTTGGACCGGATGGATTGCTTCGTGTTGGTGGAAGGCTCCAAAATTCCTTCTTGGACTACGATGCGATGCACCCCATAATATTGCCAAAAGATCATGCTGTCTCGAAGGCAATAATTCAATTTTATCATCGCAAGTATCTGCACGCAGGATCTCAAGCTCTTCTCGCATCGTTGCGTCAAAAATACTGGCCAATTGGAGGGAAGAAGTTCGTCGCTAGCGTCATCAGCAAATGCGTAAGGTGCTTTCGCGCAAAGCCTGTTATGTTCGAGCATGTGATGGGAAGATTGCCAGCGGACCGTATCCAGCCAAATCCGGCATTTTATACCACAGGAATTGACTTCTGCGGCCCATTCTTTTACAAAGCTGAAGCTCGCAACAAATCGCCCCACAAGTGCTATATCTCAGTGTTCGTTTGTTTCTCCACGAAGGCAACGCATCTTGAGGTCGTTCACGATTTGTCAACAGCGTCGTTCATTGCTGCTTTAAGACGCTTCATCAGCCTAAGGGGCAAGCCACGCACCATATGGACCGATAACGCAACCAACTTCGCTGGGGCAAAAAACGAGCTTGCAGAGCTCAAACACTTATTTTCAAGTGATCCCCACATTTCATCTGTCGCCGCAGTTTGTCTTTCGGACGGCATCGAATGGAAATTCATCCCTCCTCGATCGCCTCATTTTGGCGGCTTGTGGGAAGCGGCTGTCAAGTCTGCTAAGCACCATTTCTACCGAGTCGTCGGCCCAGCCATTCTGACCCTTTGCGAACTGCAGACTCTAACTTATGAAATGTCAGCCATGCTCAATTCTCGCCCACTTTGTCCACTTACAGAGAGTCCAGATGATCTTGAGGTACTCACGCCTGCGCACTTTTTGAAGGGTTCCAGCTTCACCAAGTTTCCTGAGCCGGACGTCACTCATCTGAAAGTCAACCTCCTCAGCCGGTGGCAGCAGGTCAGCCAGATGACCCAAAACTTTTGGAAGAAGTGGAGCACCGAGTACTTGTCGCTTCTGCAGGAGCGATCCAAGTGGCGAGCTGCGCCCAGCAACTTACGAGTGGGAAGCGTCGTGCTGTTGAAGGAGGAAAACATGCCGCCGTTAAAATGGCAGCTAGGCCGAATCGAGGAAGTGATTCCTGGGGCAGACGGCGTCATCAGAGTCGCGATGATCCGCACAGCGACGGGTATCCTCAAACGAGCTGTGGCCAAGCTAGCCGTTCTCCCCGAGGACTCCAATTCAGTTGGAAACGTGCCTTTTCCAACGGGGGCAGGATGTTCGGAGCAGAGGATATAATTTCATGCCATTTGTATTTATTGATCTGTGTTAATCTTGCATTTTATATTGTAATTAATGGAGCACCTGTGCGTATGCAACAATATTGTTAATAATGCATTATGCATGACCAATGTTAATGTTAATGTTAATGCATAATGTTGTACTCATTTTGGCACACAGATGATCTGCACAAGATGCAATTCAACACACTTAGAAATCAGCCGGCAAATAAACCAAGACATCAAATCGAATTCGGTCGTGTATTTTTAATTTAAAAATACGGAAAAATAGGGACATATCGTTGTCCCTCGAAACAGGTATTTTGAAGGGCTTTTAGGCAAACCTTCAAACTTTGTTCTAAAGTGCATAGGTAAAAATCAATAGGTCAAATAAGATATTTTGTCCCAGATTTTGGCGGTTTTTGAGAAAACGACGCTAACGATTTTTTTTTAGCTTTCAATTTGTTGTAGTGTGTAAAATTTCCCGTTTTTTGATATATGACACAAAATTTTAGCGATGGGTTTGGAAGATATTACTTATTAACTGAATATACTTTTTACCTTTACACTACTGCATGTACATATGCAGTATGTTAATGTACATGTAAATCGCCAAAAGCCACAGCATCCAAACAATAGAAGCTACAGATGTGATCTATATATCGTTGGAAATGTATTTTGAAGGGCTTTAAGCCTAGCTGTAAACTTTTTTGCATAAAACACAGGTAAAAAGCTTCAGGTGAAATAAGGTTTTTTTTCCCCACATTTCGGCGATTTAAGAAAAATCTACGTTTCAAATAAGTTTTAAATACAGTTGAACTTTCCTAACTCGAACTTATCTAACTCGAATTTCTCTGTAACTCGAATTAAATGAGTGGCAGTAAAATTAATAATCTTAGGAAAAAGAACTCTATAACTCGAATATTTCCCTAACTCGAACCTTTTCTTTGGATAGTGGTGATTCGAGTTAGGGAAGTTCGACTGTATGTTATTTGTTGTAGCAATTCAATTTCGCGTTTTTGACTATAACACATAGCCGTCAAATTTCGTTTGGGCAAGATATTACCTGTTAACTGAATATACCTTTTACCTTTACACTTCTGCATGTACATATGCAGTAGCATGCATACAGCGGCAGCAAAGTGTCATAGCAGCCAGAGTTTGAGAGTGCTACTAGCTTTTGCGCTTGGCATGTGTGTTTTAAGGGAACCAGTGTTGGCAGACTGTTTGTTTTAGCTTGTACAAAAAATAAACAAAGTTGATAGAATGAAATTTCAAAATTTCTGATATCTTATTCAAAAATTTCTGATATCTTATAAAAAAAACCTCTTTACGAGGTAAAAGTCTAGTGACGAAAACAGTTACATGCCCCAAAATTTCTGATATCCAATTTTGTGACGAATAATATTAAGTTTGACATAAAAATTATTTTAAAAAAAATTTTTGCATTCGGCACTGCGCAAAACATTGAGTTTTATTTGGTATGAAGAATTGAGACATTTTGGCGCAATGTGCCGAGTGCCAAAATTTTTTTTAAAATAATTTTTATGTCAAACTTAATATTATTCGTCACAAAATTGGATATCAGAAATTTTGGGGCATGTAACTGTTTTCGTCACTAGACTTTTACCTCGTAAAGAGGTTTTTTTTATAAGATCCATTATACGGTAGGGCTTGTGACATTGCCCAACCATATAAATTGTTTGCATCCAGATACATCAAAAATGTTCGTTCTTTGTTTGGGTCAAATGTTGATAAATATTGATTGTTTGCTTTGGTATATCTATGACAACATTGAACCAAACCACCACGAATGCCAGATTGAATAAAACTACATATCTATGTCTGTTAGTAGCTCCAATTTAATTTTCGTTGACTTTAACATAGCCTCCCAAAATAATCCTGGAGTTGTATAGAAATGGGCTGGGTCAAGGGAATAAATTTTTAAACATATGGAGCGGAAATTTTCAAAAACATCAGTCAACAGTAAAACGTCAGTTTTTAGATACAATTCCAAATAGTCTTTTAGTGTTGAACATGAAAATTCAGACCAAACCTTAAGTGCGTGTATATAATCTTCTTCAGAACAATTAGACTCTGTCAGATTGTTGTAAAATGATTCTCTTGTAGGTAGAGAAGTTTCTTGTAATCTATTTTCTGAATCTAAATATTCATAGGGAAAAACACCTTTTCTACGCATCAGTCTGAACTCATTTTCATGACTGAAATGTGATTTTATTGTTATTAATTGTTCATCACATAAATTAGATGCAAGAGCATCTAGACTTGATGACATAAATCTAAATGTGTCCAGAAAACGAATTTCTAAACTATTTGCGTTATCACACTCTATTATTTTTGATAATGATATATAATGTTCCTTGTTGATTGGAATAACTTTAATTTCTCCTGGCACATGTGTAAGTTCTTTTAAAAATAAATGAGAATCATATTTGGTAAAATTATGAAAGAAAACAGGTATAAAATTACTCGTTCTATATGCCAAATTACATTTTGAATGAGCCGCAGCTCTGAATTTACCAGTAAAATGACAATGATCCCTTACCCTATCTGCTAATAGAACAGTCCCACAAATATGACAATTAATAGCCTCTTGAAAATCAGTTTCTTCTTCCGGACTCATAACAATGGGAACTACCTTGCTCAAATATTCATTATTTATTTGCTTGAGATTTTCTATAAGTGAATTGAGAAAGCTTAAACCTGAATTTGTACCAGTTTCTAAAACAAACTTATCTAATCTACTATCAAATGCACACTTTATGTAGTATGCATATGCTATCGGTATATGTTCATTAATATTAACTAATGTAGAACGTACTTCAATATTTTTCGGTTGAAGAATACGTTCAAAATCAGCATACACTACAAACGGGACCTGCAGTTGGTGATGGTGTTGGGTGAATTTAATTGTTGCTTCATTGGTAATGGGCAGCGTTGAGACTTTCCCATTGCACAACTCCCTATGTCTCATTGCAGCTCCCTCGCTGGGCGAAAAGTTTAGACATACATTGCAGAACCATTGTCTCCTCCTCTGATTGCCAATTTGTGACGATATTAACCTACAAAATATCCATTCAAAGTAATTAGTATTTAATAATTCACTATTTAAATAAATAGTATACTTACCGAGAGATATTTTTAATCCACATGTAATGAGCATTTCCCCCATCTTCTAGGAATAGCATATTAACATGCATCTGTTGTTCAAATCCTGATTGGAATAGGGGTCCAATTATATTCCCACTCTCTTCGTCATATCCAAACACGTTGATGCTCACTTGAGGATTATGTTTGATGAATATTTTAATATCCTTTATCTTTAGGGGGAATGACAACCCAGTAAAATCCAATGTCAAATCATTTGACACTTTAATTTTATCATCTGTGATCCTCACATTATAGCTGACACATCTTTGAGACTTTTTTACAATTTTCAATGCCGATAGTAATGTCCATTTGAAACAGTATTGATCATTGTTCTGAACATTGATTATTGCTCCTTTGCTACTTAGTTTCTTTGGTAATGCTATGAATGAAGAACCACGAATGGGTCTATACTGGTTAACATTCATTTCCAAACGGATTATGCCGAACAGAGCCCATCCACTATCCTTTTCCTGGAACTCTTCCATTTTAGCAATTATTTGCTTTGAGTGCTCTTCAAATAATTGATTTAAATCACTACTTGCATATGTGATTACCATTCGGCTTTGGAACGATTTTATTTCACTCAATGTTTCATTTTCTTTTAAAAGCACGTACTCAGCGAAAAGTTCGAAATTAACTTTCACTGCTTCATAATTTTTTAGCACACATACCAAGTGAGGAATGAATGCATCTCCTGCCTCATTTAAAAATTCTTCAGGGATTCTAAGTTCCGGTCCATCATTCAAATACATATAATGAAGGATTAGTCCCTTGAATCCCTGTGAAATCTTTTTGATTCGACTATCTACCGGCTCAATCGCTTTCATCTTGTGTGTGTCGGTACGAACATGATGATTCCATTGAGTACCCAATGGCAGGTCAATGTTACATGTGGGACAGTGAATTATTCCTTGGGTATTCATTGTTGTTGTTGTTGTTGTTGTTGTTGTTGACGGTGTCTTCCCCGTGTCAAACTCAAATGGGTAATTAAATTGTCTAACAATCAATGTATCTGTCACAACAGTCCACACATTCTAACCTTTTCACCTTTATGATCACTTTAATAGGGGTCAATTGAACCCCCTCCCTCCCCCTCCATCTACACACTCTAATTTTTTTCCCAACATTTTACGACTTTTGACCTTTTTGCTTACGATCATTTCAATTTTTACGACTTTTTACCTTTCCTCATTCTAACCCTTTTCCCACGCTTTTAACCTTTTAACGATCAATCGATAAAATTAACCACAAAACAAGATCATTTTACGACTTTGACCTAATTTTATTTTACGACTTTTGACCTTTTTTTTACGATCAACTAAAATTTTATTACTTTCGACCCTTTCTAATTAAAATTTTACGACTTTTGACCCTTTCTAATTAAAATTTTACGACTTTTGACCCTTTCTTATTAAAATTTTATTACTTTCGACCTTTTCTAATTAAAATTTTACGACTTTTTTATCATTAATCAATAAAAATAACAACAAAATCAATAAAATTTTATGACTTATCAATAAAATTTTATGACTTTTGACCCTTTTTTTACGATCAATTAAAATTTTACGACTCCCCCACCCCCAATTTGGCCTGGAACCCGCATTTATATACTACTCATATCTGTATTAATATGATCGCGATATAAATGACGCATATTTAGATCATCTTGCTTAAACATAATAATCATGTTTGCATTGTCACGTATAAGATGTTTTGGTATATGAGTATAAGTTTGACATAAGTAAAATGAATCAATATTTTTGTGTCGTCTCATACAGAAATATGATCGAATATTATCTTGTTTTTCACATGCAACATCATCAAAGATCATTATTGAATTATTTTTAGCTTCGTTGGGTGGTAAAACTGTATCATTCTGTGAGAATGTGTGATAACCCATACCCTTAATTGGTTTTATTAACTTTTCCAAGTACTCATATTTGGGTTGGTATAGACTCTTTGAAAACACGTAAATATTTTCAAATTTCAATCCATTCGGACTCTCAATTAGACTGAACATTAGATTGGTCTTGCCACAGTTCGATGGACCGTCAATGAGTGCTCTTATTGTGTTGGGCAAGAGAGTGCTATGACGTGGAGGTAGTTTTTTCACATCAACACCACCACCGTCAATGTTTCTAACAAAGATATTCTGTTTTTGTTTTATTAAACGCATCCTTCATTGTAATGTGTTCATTCAATGAGAAACAATTGATGAATAAACAACCATAAAATGGGTAAACGTTTTTATAATCAAGCCAGTCATAATTTAAACCGTCACCAGGGCAGTGGTCTTGTCAACAAATTAATTAACTTGTTACCAGTTGAAGCACACCTTCCTGGATATAATTTCTGCGGTCCTGGTACAAATCTGGAAAAACGTTTGAAGCGGGGTGATCGTGGAATAAATCCGTTGGACGAGGCCTGTAGGGTACATGACATTGCATACGATCAACACAAGGACTTGAGTGAACGTCACAAGGCAGACGCAGCATTGGTCAATAGAGCTTGGGAACGTGTAAAGGCGAGAGACAGCAGCTTTGGTAAAAAGGCATCGGCATATCTTGTAACCAATATCATGAAGTCAAAGAAAAAATTCGGAATGGGCATGAAGAAAAAGGGGGTGAAGAGATGTGGGAAAAAGAAGATGAAGAGTTTGTCATCTGTTGTCAACGATGCTAATCGTGCACTCAAAAGTCAAAAACCATTAGATATAATGAGTGCAATTAAGGTTGCACGCAAAGCAGTACGTAAATCAATGGGTCGTAAGAAAAATGTAAGAATACCTAATGTACCCAAAGTTGGAGGCTTTTTACCACTAGTACCCATTCTGACTGCACTAAGTGCATTAGGTAGTCTAGCCTCAGGTAGCGCATCCATTGCAAAGGCGATTAATAATGCAAAGACGGCCAAACAACAGCTGGATGAGAGTAAGCGTCACAACAAACAAATAGAGGGCATTGCCATGGGAGATGACATGTATTTGAAACCCTATCGGAAAGGTTACGGTTTATACCTCAATCCTTTTAAAAAGGGGAATGGACTAAAGAAACAAAAAAACTAATAAATGGGCTACCCAAAAGAGCATTAACAAATTTAGACATTGAAAATTTTGCTCGTAAACACATAAGACATTTTCGAGGTGTATTTATGAGAGACTCACTCCCCGAATCACCTCTTAATCAGGAATGTGGAGTCATAAACCTGGACGATTCATCGTCAAACGGTACACACTGGGTAGCCTATAATAAAAACAAAAATTCGATAGAATACTTTGATAGTTTTGGGAACTTACAACCACCAAACGAAGTTGTCAAATACCTGGGAAATGGAATTAAATATAACTATAAGAAAGTGCAACGTTTTAATACATACAACTGTGGACACCTGTGTCTCAAATTTTTACTATCATTTAAATGAGGGTTTGAGCTTAAAAGATTTATGATAATCTATTTCTAAAAAACAATGGGTTCTATGTAATTAAATTGGTGTATGCATACACCAACACATTCATACAGAACAGTGTGTAAGCTCATTGAACGAGCTATAAAAGATGAGCTAAAGTTGACTCAAGACACACTCAAAGTCATCACCTCAACTGGGTTAGACGGCTTCAACATCATCAACATCAACGAGGACAACCTAACAACAACAACAAAATGAATCAACCAACTATCACAGATAGCGAGCTGGATGCTATTTTTGAGGAAGAGCAGAAGTGTTTGGATGTCATCAAGGATTTCAATGGACGAGTCCAGAAGCCATTGATGTCCAAAACCAAGATGACTACAAATGTAGTTTACCCCATTCTCAGGGCTCAAAGGAAGACAACCAGAATAGGTAATTCCGTTGCTCTCGAGCTTGAGAAATACATGTTGTATTTACCGGAGAGATATTTAAGTCTCAAGGATGAAACCATTATGGCACTGAAGGACAAAAAATATATTGTTGTAAAAAAAATTGATGAAAATCTCTATTTGGAACCTAATAAAAATTTGTAATCTAATCATTTTTCAATAAAAAAATATGAATTTTTTAATTAAAAAATTGTTGTTCTACTTTTGGGTGATATGAGAAAATTTCAGATATCTTAAATAAAAATTTGAATAAACAATTTAACTTTTCTATTTTATGTTTGGTGATGTAAGAAATTTTTTTTCAGATATCTATTATAAATATAAAATGCATTTCCATTATGTAACAGTATTAGATGAAGAGTGATTACATTCACACATGTATACAAACACATATTGACGCTATACAAACAAAACCAGTTTTTCGTGTAGCTCTTATATACTTCAGAGTTGTAAACCAGTTTTCGTGGATGAAAAATCGTCGAGAGTTCATTGAACTAATTCTACTTCTTACCTATCACACTGTGTGCATTTTCCTTTTTCTTTTGGTGGTTGCTGTGTTTATATAATACATTCACAATGAGTCAACAAATTTTGAGTCAGTTGACGAAAGCGAGAAATGTGTTGAAGAAAAAATTCGACTCTATTAAACAAACCTTTTAAACCCATAACAGAACCCTTACATGAACTAGTTAGTGAGAATAAAAAAATTAAATTTATGAAAGTCGAAGACGATAAACATGAGGAAAAGTCAAAATTACATAAAACTATAAAGTCGATAAAGCCTAAGCTCTCTAGTAAAAAAGTTAATGATACCTGGGAAGATATCTACTTTCCAAATGATAATTCAAATTTAAAAAATAATGAAAGAGAAGAAGAAGAAAATGATGAAACAAATTACTTTTCACATTCGAGAATTGAAGCAGAGTCAGAATCAGAACCGGAGATTGAAGCAGAGTCAGAAGATTATGAAATAAACCTTAATATAAGTCAGCTACAGAGAGAACAACTCTTGGATAATGCTTACGGACCTAGAAGAAGCACATCAGCTTCTCGTTCTTTGATGTTGGGGAACAGCACATTAAGTGTTAACAATAAAGAAATCAAATTGTCGAGTGGAAGCAGTTGGCCCTTCACCCCTGGTCTATACTCATTAATTTTTCATAAAATACCAACAGGCTATAATAAGAATGAATGTGAGATCTATAAAAAGATTTTAGTTGAGACAAGTGTGCATAGAAGAAACTATAACCCAAAAAGTCAAGTGAAGGGAACTCGAGCACATAAATATGGTGAGATTATCAAACCGCTTTTAAGTACTATGTCAACACCAACAGCAATGCTACTCCTAATCGCTCGAAAACAGGTTCAAGGTATATGACCCTACAAACATCAAAACCAAACTATGTGTATTGGGACAATGCAAATGAATTAGTTGAACGATTACAACTCTTAATAGCCTCAGAAATAGCTGGCAATACTAATCATAATAATGAGATTATGTCAATCATAGAAGAATTGCGTGAGGCACAGATAATATATTAATACATATAAATATACATGACAATTGACAATTAAATTGAATATCATAATGTCGGTTGACAAGTTTGGTTGTTTTTCTGATGATAAGGAGCGATCGGAGAACTTAAAAAGAGAAATTAAAAACGTAACAGGACTATACATTGATTTAGATGGGAATATTAATGTTCAGAAAAAACGAATTATAAACTCTTCACTACCACTTAATAATGATGACTTAGTTGTAAAAGTATATGTTGATGACAAAATAACAAAGTTGAAAACGAATCAAACTAACACAATTTCACAATTATTCGAACGTAGAAATGCTAGAGTAAATGTCTTGGAAAAAGAAGTAAATAATCTTATTAAATTGATAGAAAATGTTAATAACATTATCAACGATGTTATTAAAAAAGTTAATAATCTCAATAGTTTTGTTGCTGCAAATTGTAAGATACCAAAAACACAACATATTGAAGCAGATGTGGTTTCCTATAAGAAAAGTCCATTTGCACATAGAGAAAAAAACTAAGACACATGTAAATTAAACTTATTATCATCATGTCACTTGACAAGTTTGGACATTACTCGAATGACAAAGAGTATTTAGACTACTTTAAGAGAGACAGTGAACGTATTACAGGTTTATACATCGATGTGAATGGTAATCTAAATGCTCAGAAAAAAGATTTAAAAACTGTATAATTCCAAAGCAGGCATATGAGTTGACAACAAAAGAATATTTAGATAATAAACTAATTGTATTGGAAAAAGAAATATCCAACAATCTTCGAGAACGTAACACAAAAGTGAATACACTACAGAAAACTATTAAAAATCTGAATGAGCGAATAGAAAATGTTGAAAAAACAATTCAAAATGAAATGTATTTAAAATTAAATAAAATTGATGATTATCTTTTTAAATATGTGTCCACCGACAAATCCAAATTTAATTTGGACAGTGTAACAGTGACAACAGAAGAGATACCCATTGATTATAAAATAAAAATATGAGTAAGCGAGGGATAGTTAATGAATTGCATGCACCGTCATTCAAGAATTTTCGTCGACGTAGAGTAGTCACAAAGGGAACTAATGATTTATGGCAGGCGGATTTGGTTGAAATGGAACCTATGCTTCGAGCAATAATGGCTATCGCTATTTGTTGACAGTAATAGATACGTTTTCTAAATTTGCTTCGGGTGAAGCACTAAAATCAAAAACCGCTAAAGAAGTTGTTCAGGCAATGGAAAAAATATTTAAATCGGGACGTGGTGTTCCCAAGAACCTACAAACAGATGACGGAACCGAGTTTTTCAATAAACCATTTAAGGTATTAACAAACCAGTTTAAAATAAATCATTATTCAACATTCAGTACACTGAAAGCATCAATTGTTGAACGATTTAATAGAACTCTGAAAGAGCTTATGTGGCGTGAATTCAGTTTCAATGGAAAATATAAATGGAAAATATAAATATAAAGACAGCATACAATTACTTGAAGATATTCGCTGGAAGCAAGTTGCGTAAGGGAGACAATGTGCGTATAAGTAAATACAAACATATATTCGAAAAGGGCTACACCCCAAATTGGACAACAGAAATTTTTAAAATTAGAACAGTAAAATATACATATCCAACTACATATTTACTAGAAGACTTGAAGGGCAATCCAATTGAAGGTTGCTTCTACAGAGAAGAACTCAAAAAGACTCAATACCCCGATGCATATCTAGTAGAAAAAGTGTTGAAACGAGACGGAAAAAGAGCTTTGGTACGTTGGCTGGGTTTTCCAAAGAGTGAAGATAGTTGGATCAATGTAAATGAAATTTTATAGACTAATAAAAAACAGATGACCCCCCAGTTCAAAATACACATGGTCACCAGATGACCCCATTTCTAATTAGGTTGCAACATATGTTCATACCCAACAAAATTGTGGGGGAAAATATTTCACATGTTGTAACAGAAAAGAATTTGTGTCATTGTCCACATATATTATCAAAAATAGATTGTGAACATAAAGTAAATACATATCATTCTCCCCCTCCTCTAAATGTTTTATAAATACATGAGATGAGGGTATGTAAAGACCTTTAGATTTAAAAATATTCTTTGCATTTGTGAGTGTGTGTGTGTTTTTTTTTTTTTTTTTTTTTTGTCATGGACGTAGATGTACACAGTACACCTAGTGGCCCTACGAATAGAAGGTGGAAATTCCCTAAAACCACCTCCTTCACACCTCACTCCCCCCGGAACTACCAACGAGTATCACTTCGCGGGGACGGGTTGCCTTTCCTAGGCATCGCTCCTCTCACGTCGCTCCCTTTCGCATCTTCTTAGGTCCCTCTGGATGCCTATAATGACCTGGCACGTTGAACACCAGGCTTCCTCCGTCGCCAACATGAAAGCCATAAGTCCCTCTGGTGGTGGCACGACTCCCGCTCGACCAGTGTACCGTGTGCAATGGTACAGCACGTGCTCCGGGTCCTCGCTCGCGTTAGGGCAAGTTGGACACTCCGGGCTGACCTCGTGCCTGTACTTGTGCAAGTACTTCCTGAAGCCTCCATGGCCCGTTAGGAACTGAGTTAGGTGAAAGTTGACGTCTCCCCTACCTCTGTTCAACCATTCCTCCACCTTTGGTATAAGCCGATGCGTCCATCGCCCATTGGTGGCCGAGTCCCACCGAACTTGCCAGGTAACTAGGGATGCCTGTCTTTCCGCCCTCCTAATCGCGTCCACTGGTACGCCGTTGCCCATCTCCGCTCGTGCTAGGTAGATCTCCCGCATCTCCGTAGCCAGGATGTCCACTGGAATCATACCGGCCAATACCAGGGCGCGTCATGCGACACTGTCCTGAAACCGGATATGACTCGCAGGGCACAGAGCCTGTACGGTGCTGAGAGTTTCCTCCGGAGACACTTGTTACTTTCCACCGCCTTTGCCCAGATCGGCGCTGCGTACAGAAGGATGGACGCAACCACTCTTGCCAGGAGCAATCGCCTTCCAACCTTCGGTCCACCAATGTTCGGTAGCATCCTCGAAAGAGCTCCCTGCATTCTTGACGCCTTCTGAACCACGTACTCAACATGGGCACGGAAGCTTAGGCGGTTATCCAGTAAGACACCAAGGTACTTGATGGATTCCATCGACCTGATGGTGTTGTTCCCCACTTGAACGCTCATAAACTCCACCTTTTTCCGGCTCGTAATGAGCACTGCCTCCGTCTTGTGGCCTGTCAAGTCGAGTCCCGCCTCTTGCATCCACTCCGCGATAGCGCCGATTGCAGCATTTGTGGCCACCTCCACTTGTCCAACCTCCTTGGCCACCACGACCAATGCCAGATCGTCGGCGAAGCCAATTAGGTTGCATCCTTCGGGCAATTGCAGTCTAAGTACATCATCGTACATGATGTTCCACAGAAGGGGGCCTAGGACCGACCCCTGAGGAACGCCTGCTGTCACCCTGTAGTGCTTTGGACCATCATCTGTCTCGTACTTCAGCATTCTATCTGACAGATAATTGGATATTATCCGTAGAAGGTATGCTGGTACTCCGATTCTTGTGAGTGCACCTCTGATACGCAACCAGCTCGCAGAGTTGAAAGCATTGCGAATATCCAGAGTCACCACCGCGCAGTACTGCTTGTCTCCCCATCTCCACCTGGCTCCCTCGATCGCCCTGGCTGCGATGTTGACCACGGCCTGTATCGCGTCCACCGTCGACCTTGCCTTACGGAATCCGTATTGGGCCTCAGACATTGCGCCTTTCTCTTCGACTACCTCCGCGAGTCTATTGTAGAGTATGCGCTCCAATATCTTGCCGACAGTGTCTAACAGACAGATTGGCCGATATCCCGAGGGCTCATCAGCTGGCTTATTCCCCTTTGGCAGGAGGATAAGGCGTTGCTTCTTCCATCGCCGTGGAAACGCTCCATCCTGTAGGCAGTTGTTAAAGATGTTAACAAAAACCTCAGGTCGGGTGGATACGGCGAGCTTCAGGGCCTTATTCGGGATGCCGTCCGGACCTGGTGCTTTCCTATCCCCGATTCGCTTTGTTGCCGACTTGACCTCATCAACAGAAATCGGCTGCCGGGGTGCGAAGCTGACGTCTTGTTCTGCATGCTGGGGGAACAATGTCTCCACAATGCTGCGAAGCAAGATGGGACATGTCACTCTCAGCGAGTCCTGGCCCCGGATCGTCTTGGTGACGACCTTGTACGCGGTCCCCCAAGGGTTTACGTCTGCCTCCTCGCAAATCTGTCTGAAGCAGATAGACTTACTTGCCTTGATCGCATGTTTCAAGGCTCGCTTCGCTGCCCTCAGGTCCTCCAATCGATCCTCAAAGTCCGAGCGTCTCCTCGCCCTCTGACTGCACCTTCTAGCTCTCAGACAGGCCTTTCTGAGTTGGGCTATTTGGTCGTTCCACCAGTAGCAGGGTGAGCCGCGCCGACTTGGCTTCCTCCGAGGCATAGACGAGTCGCATGCCGCGTCCAGACAGTCTGACAACTGCCGTGCCATTTCATCTACCGATGTTCCCGCCGGGTTCCATTCGGAGACGTTAAAAACGTGCGAGAAGGTATCCGCATCGAGGAATCTGTCCTTCCATTTTGGCCCACTTTTATTGGGACGCTGCTGGTTCTGCCCTTCTCCACCAATCTCGAAGTGAATCGCTTGATGGTCACTAAAGGTAAACTCGTCGCTGACTCTCCACTTGGTTCTCCTACACAGCGAGCTGCTAAGGAATGTGAGGTCTATGATAGAACCTCGGCCAGCCCTGCAGAAAGTCAGCTGTCTTCCGTCGTTTGCCAATCCGACGTCAAGCGACGAGAAATGCTCCAGCACAGCGGTTCCTCTTGCTGTTGTCTCCTTCCTGCCCCATTCAACAGCCCATGCGTTAAAGTCGCCAGCTATTACGAAGGGAGCTCTCCCGCGTGAGTCGTCAGTGATGTCTGCCAGCATCCTCTCAAAACGTCCTAGGTCCCAGCTCGGCGGAGCATAGCAGCTGTAGAAGGTGACCCCTCCAAGCTTCGCTCTGACAAATCCCTCACTCGAGGCGTTGACCTCCTTGGGTGGAGTGTCCACGGCCCAAATGGCTGCCTTTTTACACCTGCTGGATACCCATCCGCTACCCGGAATCGGCTTATATGGCTCGCATATGAGCACGACGTTCGGGCTCCTTTCCCTCACGGCTTGCAACAGTAGGGACTGTGCAGCCTCGCAGTGGTTGAGGTTCAGTTGGGTGCACCTCATGCTGACAGCTTTGAGAGCGCGCTCCTAAACAGGGGGCATCTACCACTGCCAGCGATGTGCTTCCAATCTGGGCCCTTGTCCTTGCAAAACATGCACTTTGGCTCCTCCTTGCAGTCCTTCGCGAGATGTCCATCCTTGCCACATCTTCGACACATCTTGGACCTGTCCACTTCGCTCCTGCAATGCCTTGCCAGGTGGCCGAACTCGAGGCAGCGATAACATTTGGTTATGTTAACCCGCTCCCTCAGTCTGCACCTGACCCACCCTTTCGAGCACTTTCTGCTGGCATCCTGATTGAGGCAGTTTGGGTTCCGCCATAACCTTTGCGCAGGTTAATGTCGTCAAGCGCAGTATCCGTGATCTCCATCTGGTTCCGCAGCGCGTTCATGATGTCCTCCTCGGTCGTGATCTCGTCCAAGTCCTTGCACTCGATCGTGACTCGGTGCGACAGAGAACGAATCTCCGCGGTTTCTCCAAGCGTTTCTCCAATGAGGGTCTTAAACGCGCTCGTGTGTGTGTGTGTGTGTGTGTGTGTGTTTTTTTTTTTTTTTTTTATTCACAGAAACTTATATATATTTAACTACATATAACTAAACCAACAATGCGGGACCGCCGGGGAGCATGGCTTCACAAGGCTGGCTGGCCTATCATGGCCTCTCGTCTTCTCGTCTCCTCTGTCTCTCCAAGCGCCTCAGCTCTGTTGATATCCCTTCTGCCAGGGTACAGACTGCAGCCCAATTCTCCTGGTTGAACAGCATTAGTGGGACCAGGTTTGCCGTGGAGATTTCGGAACACAGGGTGCTTTCCGCTTCCTCTCTTAGCCGATAGAAGCGAGGACAGCTAAACAGAACATGTTCCGCGTCTTCTGGTGTGCTGCAGACGGGGCACATCGGGTCGCTCTCGTGCCGAAAGCGGTGCAAGTATTGCCTAAAGCAGCCATGTCCACTCAGCATCTGTGTTAGGTGAAAAGTCAGCTCTCCGTGCTTGCGGTTGACCCAAGGCTCTATTTGGGGAATCAGCTTATGGGTCCAGCGCCCATTTGTTGCTCTGTCCCATTTTGATTGCCATCTAGAAAAACATCTGTTTCTCGCCGCGACTTTCACTGCCCGAACCTCCGCTGGCAGAGTGGCAGACCTCCTTTCCCGATAGACTTCGCTCGCTTCCTTTGCTGCCAGATCAACCGGTGCGATGCTGCTGATGACCATGATAGCATTCGTTGAGATCGTTCGGAAGCCTGAGCCTACACGTAGGGCGCCGAGTCTGAAGTTTGATTCCAGACCTTTAATGTAGCTCGGTTTAGAGGTTGCCGTTTCCCACACAGGTGCAGCGTAGAGCATTGATGATTTTGCCACATTGAACAGCAGCCTTCTGCTTACCGATTTGGGGCCTCTGTGGTTTAGCATCATTCGCGTGACTGCTTGGACTGTGCCCTTTGCCTTCAGGTGTGCCGCCTCCAGATGTTCTCTAAAGCATAGCCTCGTATCCAACATCACTCCCAGGTATTTTATGGCTCTTTTCGAAGTTATTACAGTATGGCCAACGATAATATGCGCTACTTCAACTTTTTTGCGGCTACTTATGAGAACCGCCTCCGTTTTCTGCTCAGCGAGCTCTAGTCCTGCCAACCTGAGCCAGTTTCCAATGCTGCGGATGGCTTCATTGCTTGCACTTTCGACTTCCAGGATTGATTTTTTCACGGTAACTAGTGCGACATCATCAGCAAAGCCTACTATTTCAACCCCTTGTTGAAACTCCAGGCGAAGGATTCCGTCATACATGGTGTTCCACAGCAGTGGTCCCAGTACTGACCCTTGTGGTACTCCTCCTGTTACTTTGTATGCCTGTTCGCCTTCCTCCGTGTCGAAAAGCAGCCATCTTTCGTGCAGATAGCTTCGTACCATTTTGTAAAGGTACTCGGGTACATTGAGACTCTCAAGAGCTTCCAAAATCCTGTCCCACGACGCTGAGTTAAAAGCATTCCTGATATCCAGTGTGGTTACCAGGCAATACTGTTTGCTCCCACCGAGCCACCTCGTTCCTTCAATTGCTTCACTGGCTGTATTGCACACTTTGGTGAGTGCATCGAGTGTTGAGCGCGCCTTCCTAAACCCATACTGGTTGTCCGAGAGGCCACCAGCAGCTTCGATTGCTTCGCATAACCTCCTGCTGATTATTTTTTCCAGTATTTTCCCGGCCGTGTCTAACAGACAAATCGGTCGGTATGACGCTGGCTCTTCTGGATCTTTTCCTGGCTTTGGGATCAGGACCAAGTTTTGCTTTTTCCATCTCGCAGGGAATGTTCCCTCGGTGAGGCACTTGGTGTACGTGTTGGCAAAGAGCTGAGGGCGCTCAGTCATTGCCAGCTTCATGGCTTTGTTTGGTATGCCATCCGGACCAGCTGCTTTCTTGACTGCTGTCGACTTCGCCAGATTTAGGACCTCCTGCACTGTGACTGGGACTATTTCTGTGGGCCGCTCGTAATCATGGGTGGTGAAGCTTTGGACGTGGCTGCTCTGCTGTGGTGGAAATAGGAACTCGACGATGCGAGTGAGCTTTCCGTGGTCGGTAGGTCCCCTGCTTTTAAAGCCATTCATTTTCTTCATTACCACTTTGTAAGCTCTTCCCCATAAGTCGTGCTCAGCTTCATCGCACAGCTCAAGAAAACATCTTCTCTTACTCTCCTTGATTGCCTTTTTCAGGAGCTTTCTCTTCTCTGTGTAAACCAGCCGCAGTTCTTCGAAGTTTGCCGATCCTCTGGCTCTGTGGTACGACCTTCTTGAGCGAACACACTGCTGCCTAGCTTTGGCAATTACCTCGTTCCACCAGTAAACAGGTCTGTGTCCTGTGAAGACTCCACACCGTGACATGCTGGAGTCACAAGCTGTTTTGACGGCATCCATGAGCTGGCCAGCCATGTCCTCACCTTCACTTTCAATGTTGATTGACTGCATAGCCTCTCTGAAGGTTTGTATATCCAGTGTGCTGTCGATATAGTGCTGTTTAGTGACAACTCCGGTACGACGAGAATCCAGTCTGACGTTGCATAGAATTGCGAGATGGTCGCTTGCTGTATACTGGTTGCTTACTTCCCAGGTCACGGACCCAGCTAGCTGGTTGCTGACGAAGGTTAAATCGATAATGGATCCGATTCCGCCTCTGCTGAATGTATAGGAGCTTCCCTGATTTTGCAAAACCACATCCAGCGATGCAAATGCTTCGACAAGGACCCGTCCGCGAGCGTTGGTGGCTGATGATTGCCATTCTGTTGCCCACGCATTGAAATCACCACCAATAATGGTCGGCGAATGCGCTCTTACGTCGACTGCTATATCATCGACGCACTCACTAAACTCGTCGAGAGTCCAGCTTGGCGGAAGATAGCAGCTGTAGATCCAGATTCCTCTCACCTTTGATCTTACGTATCCTTTTGCACGCTTTATGCCTTCCAGAAACAGCGCTGGTTGACTGCACGACCAGATCGCAGCTTTTGAGTTTTGATCTGTGGTCCACGAGCCACAGTTAGCAATCCTGTATGGTTCACTCAAAATTGCCAGGTCAATATTGAGCTCTCGTACTGTCTGGGTCAGAAGATCCTGGGCAGCCCTGCAGTGGTTTAAGTTCAACTGCAGAACTTTCAACATCTTTGTTTTCTTACAGCTTCTTTGTAGGCTGGGCATCTGAAGCTACCAGCGGCGTGGTCCGTGGGCTCCAGCTTGTTTCTCACGCAGAGACAGCATGATGGCGTTTTGTCGCAGTTCCTCGCTTCGTGACCAGTTTGTCCGCACCTGAAGCAAGCACCTCTAAGATCAGTCTTGCTGTTGCAGTTGAGCGATATGTGGCCATATTCGAGACACTTGAAACATCTTTTGGGCTGTAGTATGGTCCTGATCCTGCAAACTACCTAGCCTATGCGAATTTTCCCCTTTTGAGCAAGTTCGTTTGCTTGTGTTGTTGGCATCGATATCACGGCTGTCTGGAGGCCGTCTTTGGTGGCTCTTAGCGAAATTATTGATTCCGTCTTGAACGAGGACACTCTCATTTCGCTATTAATTGCTCCGATTATTTCGTCCTTGGTGGTCAGCTCATCCAAGTCTCTTACTTCTACCCTCGTTTGGTCGGTCAGTGCCTTTACAACAGCGTTTTCCCCCAGGGCCTTGCTAACCGTCTCCTGGAGCTCAACAGTGCTGTGAGCTGGCTGTTTAGTTAGGCGGAGCAGCAGATCTCCATTTGCTGCCTTGCGGATTCCCTGAACATCGCCGCAAAATTGCTTCAGCGACGAGTCGCCCTTGACCGTTCTCAGCAGGTCGGCAAAGGTGCGGCCACCCACTCCTGAGACCCTTATGGCATCCGATCTTGGATTTCTCGCTGTTTTCTGCTGCTCAAATTTTTGTTGCGAGTCCTTTCCTTGTACCGGCGCCCGTGCCAAGTTACTAGCGCTAGCCTGTGGTAGTTGCGAATTCTGACTCAAGTGATCTCTGGCCATCTGGCGTGATCTGCTCTTTTTTGGGGGCGTTTGTCTCTGTTCCGTTGTCGAATCTCTCGGCCTCTTCGGTGTTGCATTTTTAGTCGAGTGGTGTTGCTTGTGAGGCTGTGGCACAGTTTGGGGCGTAGTCTGTGTTTCTGCCGCTCTAGCAAGTCTGCCATCGATGACCGTCTGTGTTTCTTTACAGAAAGTCTCCAGTCGGGAGAAACCTACCGCGGTCTCGTTAAGTTTAACAAGTTAAGTTGATTGTGGTGGTTGCATAACATTTCTAGGCCCTTTCCAAATGCTTTCTCACATTTTGTGTGTGTGTACCGTGTGCACATCTTTTGGTGGTGTTATTTCTGGGTCACTGACTGAATGCTTATATACACATTTTCCATGCTTATGTATTGTAAGAGTGATATGGAATAGAGGGTATAAAAGCTGGAGCTTCAGACACTTTGTATCAGTTGGTGGAAGCAGTTCAAAATGTGGTTCTCACTACAAAGTTGTTTTATGATATTTTCTATCATATACGGCATAAAATCCGCGCCAGTCGAACGAACGATTGGTTACAACGAGTCCGTGATCGAGATAATACCTTTTAAATTGCCAAATGATGAGTTCATTGAATTGACATTGTCATTCAGGCTTTTTAAAAACACTAGTTTGTTTGAGGTAGACTTCGCTAATTTGGACGAATTACCTCAACTAGTGACAACATCAACAACAGCAGCAACACCATATCCAACGACTACGTCTACAACACCGAAACCTGTCTTTGACGAATATGACGACGAAATGTTGATTATCAACAATGGTGGCAACGGAGAAGCTGGGAACACTCCGACATCCACAACAACAACAATAACAACAACAACAACAACAACAACACCAACACCAACAACATCAACAACACCAACAACGGAAAATGAAAATGAAAATAAAATAGTGATGGACACACCCGCCAGCACCAGTACAACAACAACATCGACTATCAAAAGCAATGGAGAGTGAGAGGATAGTGCTGCAATCATCACAACAACTTTATCAACTACCTATGCCGATGACGAAGTGACCCCAACCACGCCCCAGACCACCACCACCACTACCATCAACAACAACAACAATCTAGAAAAAATAGATGTAAGTTCAGATAAAAATAATTATGAAGTAGGTAGTGACTATATTAGTGATGATGAAGCTACTAAGTCTGTTAAATCTAAGAAAACATTAAAAAGGGAATTTTGGGGAACGGCAAAAAAACGAGTTATTGAAGATTTTCAAAGGGAATTAGCTCAAAGAGAGTACGCGGTTGGTGGCCATTTAGTAACTAGTAAGAGTGGTTTTGATAAATATTTTCTATATAGATGTTTGATTTGGTGACCTTTTTATTCGATACAAGTTGAGTTTTGGTTGGCTTGAGGTCTGGAGATTTATTTTTTAAATTTGCCGATATATTTCGACTGCCGTCGGCTGTCGCCTTCAGGGCGACTGAATACAAAAACATGGAAAAAACATTGTCAACTTATAATTAAAACATTGATTCTTAAGCACTACTTAGATACTTTTACATACAATTTAGGGTTTTTACAAGTCCGCGTTCGTCGGCTTGGAGTTCGTAACTGATGTTTCTTCGTTAGTAAATGTCTGTATATGTGAGCGCAGTTGTCAGTGTCTGTTTTGTAGTTTAGTCGTTCGTTTGTTGTTGTATTTATGATGTGCAACATCTCAATAGTGTAATGTTTTTTGTAATGTTCTTCTTGTTGTAATATTTTTTGTCTCGTCAAAGTTAGCTGTGTGGCCTTTCTGTAAGCAATGTGTGGCTAGTGCAGTTTTTTGTATGTCAGTTTGTAAGCGGAGTTTGCTGTCCGATCTTTGTTGGGCTATTCTAGTTCTAAGTTTTGATTTTGTGGTACCAACGTAAACTTTGTTGCATGTTTCTGTGTTATTTCCACTGCATGGAATTTGATAGATCACATTACTTTTGTCTAGTTTATTTATTTTGCTTTTTGTTTTGTTAAAAAATCGTAAAGAATTTATAATGTTAACTGGGAAGTCGTTCAGTTTTAGCATGTCTATTATTTGTTCATAAATTTCTTTGTGATATATCTGGTCACTTAAATTTATCATTCTTTTTATGCAGCTGATTGCGGTGTTTATAGTCATTGTTTTTGGATGGTTAGAGTAGAAATTTATGATTCTGCCTGATGCTGTTGCCTTTTTGTACCATTTAACCTTTAGTGTGTTTCCACATCTGTTAATGGTTGTGTCTAAGAAAGGTAGTTTGCAGTCTTCTTCTGTTTCGTAAGTGAATTTTATTTGTTTGTGATAAGAGTTCAATGCGTCCAGAGTGTTTTGAATTTCGTCTTTTCTTGTTATGGTAAACAGATCGTCTACGTATTTGGTCATTATTCTAGGTCTATGTTTTAATTTGTTGAGTGTGTTGTTTAGTAGTTCCTCCATAACTAAGTCTGCTATAATAGGGGAGGCAGGTGATCCCATGGGCATACCTTTTAATTGGAAGTAGATTTTTTCTTCATATTTAAAATATCTATTTTCAATTATGCAGAACTTGATAATGTCCATGAATAAATGTTTGGGTATGTCAGTATGTTTTGCAATGTCTGTCCATTTTATACTTATTATTTCTATTGCTAAGTCGGTGGGGATACTAGGGAACAGGGAAACTACATCAAATGAAATCAGAATTTCGTCGTCACATATGAAAGAGTCGTTAATTTTGTCTTTGAATGCTAAAAAATTTTTGATATTAAATGTTGACTCGTCTGTTATTTGTTTTAAAATGTGTATTATGTGTTTGCATAAGGCATACGAAGGTGAGCCTATAGAGGAGCATATTGGTCTCAACGGCATGCCTTCTTGGTGAAAGAGCTGTTGTTGTTGTCATCATGTTTCTTTCCATCTTTGAAATCAGTTTTAATTTAAAAAGTTTGTCCACTAACGTGTTGTTCTTTGTCTGGAGTCTTGATGTTGGGTCTTGTCTTAGATTTCTGTACGTGCATAGGTCTTGTAATATATTGGTCATCTTCGTTTTGAAGTCATTAGTCTCTATGGCTACAGTTTTATTTCCCTTGTCTGATGTCATAATTAATATGTTTCTGTTTTTGTCTAAGAATTCACGTGTCTGTTCTACTGTGTCTAAAATTGCATGGTTCCTTATGGTTTGTTTGTGATTTCTCTTATGGTCTTTGATTAAGAGAGAGAACTCTGTTCGTGCTGTTTTTTGTTGTTCTTGGTTCTTTATTGTCTGTACCAGTTCTTCGCCGTCCGCAATGTATTTGAAGAGAGGAAATTTCTTTTTATCTACCGGCAGAGCGAATTTTGGGCCTTTAGCAAGTAAAGCTTGTACGTCATGCGGAAATATCGTCTTCGTGTTGTTTACGAACCAATCTTCGTTTTGTTGGTGTGTGAAGATCTTGTTGCGTTCGTTTCTTAGACTTTCGTACTTCTTGATGTGTCTTGCTTTGAGAGTTGTTGTTAGTTTGTTTGTTAACACTCTCTCGCTCTCAAAAAACGCTTCCAAACTTTCGTTTGTTGATCGTTGCTTTATTGTTGTCTGGGTCGTTTTAAACTGTTGTTTTGTTGTTTTAGTAAGCGGTGTTTGTATTCAATTACTAAATTTAATATTTTTCTGTGAAAAAGAAATGTGTGTCTGGAGAGGGCTTTAAGTATTGTTGTTTGTGGTGGGTGTCCGTTTTTCGTAAATAGAGTTTTGTAGGACTTTGTGTTTCGTATAAACTTTGGTATTAAGCGTGCTTTCCTGCATTTTAACAAAAATTTAATGTTGGATTTAATGTTTGTTAATCGCTTTGAATCGCGTTGAAATTTGTTGATTAAATGTTTATAGTTGTTGTAGTCATCGTTGGTAGTAGTTGTAAAATGCGGGTCCGAGCACACTTTTGGAGGTGGGGGTAACGGTTCACTGATTTTAGGGTCGGGGGATTAGTGACGCATGGCTGCACAAAGGGTCAAGGGTTGTGGGGGAGGGGGGGAGGGGAGAGGGCGAGGGGTGCGTGGGAACTGGAGGGGAGAGAGGATTAGTGATGCATGGTTACCAAAAGGGTCAAGGAATGTGGGAGAGAGGGAGAGGGGAATAGGGGTCAGTATGCTAATTTGCATAAAGGGTCATCAGGTGTTAGGGGGTGATCGTGGCTAGGAGGGTGTTTATGTGCGCCTGTGCTGAGAAGTGTGGATGAGAGGGGAGTGTGATGATCGTAAACAAGTGTTAACGTTTGACAGCTTGACAGGTGAGAGTTAATTTATGATCCCATATTTGGGAATAAGGGTATGGAATAAGGGGGGTGTGTGCGATCCACGTGCGATCGCGGTGCGTGTGCGTGCGTGTGCATGTTTGTGCATGAGAATGTCAAAGTGTGAGCACACTTTTGGAGGTGGGGGTAACGGTTCACAGATTTTGGCCTGTGCGCTGGCCTGTCAGGGTCAGGTAAGTATTGTTTTGTTTTGTTTTGTTTTGACCCCTAGCGTCCCGATTGTAAGAAAACCTGCTCCGAGTATTTCAAATATTTTAAATATTTGGATGTGTCTAAGAAAAAACCCTTTAACGTAGGCCTACTACTTTTATAAAATGCATAGGCTCCACGTTAGAAAGTTCAGTATAAGCATATCATTCAAGTGAAAACGTTAGTTTGTGTCAACTGTGTTTTCGTGAGTGGAAATTTAAGCAAAAAGTTTATAACAAATATCAACATCATCATCAAAAAGTTTATAACAAATATCAACTATCAGCAACAACAACTGCTACAAACAGTTACAGCTAAAAACAGCAACAGCTAAAAACAACAACAGCAACAGCAACAGCAAAACAGCTCAAACAACAGCAACAGCTAAAAAACAACAACAGCAACAGCTAAACGGATACAACAACAACAACAACAGCTAAACAGATACAACAAAAACAACAACAACACTATCAAAATGAATGATCAGTACTCAATCTATTGTCGTTCATGCCGGAGCTACCTGCCATTGGGTACTGAATGGAAACGTCATGTTCGCACGGAGGATCATAAAAAAATGCAATTACGCCGGTGGACGGTCAAATCAAAAAGATTTCGGATGGATTCAAGGGAAGAATACTACACTACATGTATGTCAACGAGGGGGTGCCACTTAGACTCCCTGAGGAATTTTTGTACGAAGCAGGAACTGCATTCAATCCACACTTATTCGACATTCTCCAAAGCCATGTCTCAGCGAAAGTGAATTTTGAGCTATTTGCTGAGTATGTGCTTTTGAAGGAAAAATCAGAACTTTTGGAAACAAAGTCGTTTCAAAGTAAAATGTCTATTGAAAGCGCAGATTCTGATTTGCAGCATTCGTTTAATGAACATGCTCGCAATATTATAACCAAAATGGAAGAGTTCCAGGAAAAGGATAGTGGTTGGACTTTGATTGGTATACTCCGACTGGAAATGAATGTGAATCAGTATACACCCATACGTGGTTCTTCATTTGTGTCATTACCAACCAAATTGAGTAAGAAGCAGGCAATCATTAATGTAAAGAATAATGATCACTTCTGCTTCAAATGGGCACTTATCTCTGCATTGATGCCAGTCGACAAGAATCCTCAAAGATGTTGCAGTTATAAAGTCATTATAACTGACACAAAAATTAATGTACACAATAATCTGACATTGGACTTCACTGGGCTATCATTCCCGCTCAAAATAAAGGACATAAAAATATTCACCAAAAACAACCCTCAAGTCAGCATCAAAGTTTTTGGATACGATGAAGAGAATGGAAATATTATTGGGCCCCTATTCAACTCAGGATATGAGCAACGCATGCATATTAACATGCTATTTCTAGAAGGGGAGGAATGTGCACACTACATGTGGATTAAAAATATCTCTCGGTAAGTATTTTACTCAATTAAACAGTGATTTAATAAATACTAATTATTTGTTCTTATTTTTCAATTATAGACTGATTGTATCACAAACTGGGAATTCGAAAAGGAAGCAATGGTTCTGCAACGTATGCCTCAACTTCTCGTCTAGTGAGGCGGCTGCATTGAGACACAAGGAGCTGTGCAACGGAACAGTCTCGGCGCTTCCCAACCCCTATGAAGCAACTTTGAAGTTTACACAACATCACCACCAACTGCAGGTTCCATTTGTCGTGTATGCAGATTTTGAGTGTGTTATTCAACCAAAGAATATAGAAGTAAGTTCAAGATTACTTAACATTAATGAACATATTCTAATATCTTATGCCTACTACATAAAGTGTGCATTTGATAGTGGATTAGATAAGTTTGTCTTAGAACATATTCTAATATCGTATGCTTACTACATAAAGTGTGCATTTGATAGTGGATTAGATAAGTTTGTCTTAGAAACTAGTGAAAATGCAGGTTTAAGTTTCATTACGTCGTTGGAAGAAAATCTTAAGCACATAAATAACAATTACTTAAGCAAGATAGTTCCGATTATAACGAGTCCGGAAGAAGAGATTGTTTTCCAAGAGTCGGTAAATTGTCATATTTGTGAGGGTGTTTTATTAACAGATAGAGTGAGAGATCATTGTCATTTCACTGGAAAATTCAGGGGTGCTGCTCATTCAAAATGCAATCTAGCATATAAGACGAGCATTTTCATCCCTGTTTTCTTTCATAATTTCACCAAGTATGATTCACATTTGTTTGTAAAAGAACTTGTACACGTACCTGGGGAAATTAAAGTTATTCCCATAAATAAAGAGCACTATATATCTCTTTCAAAAATAATAGAGTGTGAGAACGGAAATAATTTTGAGATTCGTTTTCTAGACACATTTCGTTTTATGTCGTCAAGTCTAGATGCTCTTGCGTCTAATTTAGTTGATGACCAATTAACAACAATAAAGTCGCATTTCAATCTTGAACATGAGTTCAGATTGATGCGTAAAAAGGGTGTTTTCCCCTATGAATATTTAGATTCTGAGAAAAGATTACAAGAAACTTCTCTACCTCCAAGAGAAGCATTTTACAGCAATCTGACAGAAACTCAATGTTCTGAAGAAGATTACGCACATGCACTTAAAGTTTGGTCTGAATTTTCATGTTCGACATTGAAAGATTACCTAGAATTGTATTTAAAAACTGATGTTTTATTGTTAACAGATGTTTTTGAAAATTTCCGTACAATTTGTATGCAAATTTATTCACTTGACCCTGCCCATTTTTACACAACTCCAGGCTTATCTTGGGAGGCCATGTTAAAGACAACAAGGATTGAATTAGAACTTTTAACTGACATAGACATGTATAGGTTCATTCAATCTGGTATTCGTGGCGGTCTTGTGCAATGTTGTCATAGGTATACAAAGGCAAACAATAAGTATTTGTCAACTTATGATGAAACCAAAGAATCCACATTTTTAATGTACCTGGATGCAAACAATTTATATGGTTGGGCAATGTCACAAGCCCTGCCATATAATGGTTTTAAGTGGCTATCTTCTACAGAGATAGAAAGACTTAATGTTTCAAATATACCTGTAGATGCTGATTATGGATACATTTTTGAGGTAGATTTAGATTACCCTTACAATATCCATGATCAGCATAATGACCTTCCCTTTTGTCCGAGTATTAAGCTACCAACCAAGACAGCAAAAGTAAAAAAGTTGGTAGCTGACCTTGGAAACAAAAGAAATTATGTTATCCATTACCGAACACTACAACAATGTTTGGATAATGGTTTGCAGCTGAAAAAAATACACAGAGGTATATGCTTCAGACAGAGACCGTGGCTAAAAACTTACATTGATCTGAATACTCTACATAGGACAAATGCAAAGAATTCTTTTGAAAAAGATTTTTTCAAATTACTTAATAACGCAGTCTATGGTAAAACCATGGAAAATGTAGAGAAAAGGGTTGATGTGAAATTAGTTACAGAGTGGGATCCAGCACAAACATTCACCACGGGTCGTAAAAGACTTTGTGCAAGATCATTAATTGCTAAAAGCAACTTTCATAGTTCAACAAGAATAAATGAAGACTTTTATGCAATTCAAATGAACAGATTAAGGAATGTTTTTGATAAACCAATGTACTTAGGCTTTGCTGTACTAGATTTATCAAAATGGAAAATGTATGATTTCCATTATAATTACATGCAATATAAGTTTAAGAAAAATTTAATATTGAATTATATGGATACAGATTCATTTATTTACACGATAAAAACTCAAGATTTCTACAGTGATATTCGGAATGATGTTGAATCAAAATTCGATACTTCTGATTATTCTGATGAGCTTGCCAGTAAATATAATTTCGAAAAAGCAAATAAGAAAAAATTGAGTTTTTTCAAAGACGAGCTCAATGGTAAGCCCATGCTGAAGTTTTTGTGGGACTGCGTCCGAAAATGTATGGGTATAAAACGGAAAACGTTGAGAAAACGTTTAAAAAAATAAAAGGGGTGAAAAGGGCAGCGTTAGAAAAATTAGACCTTGACAGTTATAAAAAATGCCTAAAAACTGGAGAATCAGAGTATGGGAAAATGACATTGTTTAGGTCTAAAGGTCATGTAATAAACACTTATCAGACAATCAAAAAAATTCTTGATAACAAAGATGATAAGCGCTTTATTGAGAGTGATCAACTTTCAACATTAGCATATCACCATCATAGGTTAATAGAAAAAGAA
This sequence comes from Drosophila quinaria, assembly GCA_035047525.1. Taxonomy (NCBI): domain Eukaryota; kingdom Metazoa; phylum Arthropoda; class Insecta; order Diptera; family Drosophilidae; genus Drosophila; species Drosophila quinaria. The sequence continues at coordinate 155,493 of JAWNPO010000028.1, forward strand.
TTATTGACAAATATAAAATTTTTAGAGGCAGAATCATTTACTTGGGGTAGACAAGTAGATGAGTTGGAAAACAATCTCAACTTCCGGGCTGAAAACAACGAAAACACGCTAATCAATTCACTGAAGAATAAAATAGATAATGCTGAAAGCGATTTGTTATATGCAGCTCTTGAGCTTGAGATGTTCTATAATGATCATTAAAACACACCCAAAAATCTAGATTTGTAGAATAATTTGTTTAAACAAAATGTATTTATTTTAGTATAAATTGTCTATAAATTTGTTGTAAGTGTAATATAAATTGTTTATAAATTTGTTGTAAGTGTAATACAAAATGTTAAGAAATTGTAATTTTAAATAAATTGTTTATAAAGTTGATTAAATAGTTTATAAAAATTGTATACTTAATTTAAATAAAAGTTAAGTGTTAATAAAGTTGTAAATGGATTCCAAAACGTTATATGTGTTTTTGTATGGGGGTTTGACTAAAAATAAATTGTTTGTATTCTTTATAAAATATCTTTTACAGCTATCCAGCTATCTTCACTCTTTGGAAAGCCCAGCCAACGTACCAAGGCTCTATTTCCGTCTCGTTTCAACACTTTTTCAACAAGATATGCATCGGGGAAACGAGTCCTTTTAATTTCTTCTCTGTAGAAACACCCTTCAATTGGATTTCCCTTTAGGTCTTCTAACAAATATGTAGTTGGATATGTGTTTTTCACTGTTTTTATTTTAAATACTTCGGTTGACCAATTTGGCGTGTAGCCCTTCTCGAATATATGTTTGTATTTACTTATACGCACATTGTCTCCCTTACGCAACTTGCTTCCAGTGAATATTTTCAAATGATTGTATGCCGTATTCAAGAGTTGTTTTTCATTGGATGAGTTAACGTCGATTGGACTCATTTTTTTTGTTCTATGTACATGACTGTTGTAATCATCAATTAAACTTTTATACATGTCAATCCATTTATATTTTCCATTAAAACTAAATTCACGCCACATGAGCTCTTTTAGCGTTCGATTAAATCGTTCAACAATTGATGCCTTTAGAGTACTAAATGTTGAGTAGTGATTTATTTTAAACTGGTTTGTTAATGCCTTAAACTGTTTATTGAAAAATTCAGTTCCGTCATCTGTTTGCAGGTTCTTGGGAGCACCACGTCCCGATTTAAATATTTTCTCCATTGCCTGAACAACTTCTTTAGCAGTTTTTGATTTTAGTGCTTCACCCCAAGCATACTTTGAGAAAGTATCTATTACTGTCAACAAATAACGATAGCCATTATTGGACGAAGCATATGCTCCCATTTCAACCAAATCCGCTTGCCATAGATCGTTTATCCCCTTTGTGACAACTCTACGTCTTAGAAAATTTTTACGTGAGGGTCCATGTAATTCGTTAATAATATCTCGTTTGCTCATAGTTTAGTAATGGGTAATTGAAGTTGCTTGATTTTCAATTAGCTTTTTGTAGGTTTGCTCATATATTTATATGTATACTCCTCAAGACTTTTTAGTTGTGCAATTAGATTTGAGAAGATTTTATCAGAGCTCTCTAATCTGTCTTCAATTTGTTTAATTCTGATATCCAAAACTCCAACTTTGGTATTTAGTGTTTGTGTTATTTTTTGGTTTACTTCGAATCTTAAGTTTTTTAAAGTTTCATCAACATATTCTGTAAGCGGTGTAGACACCATTTTTGTTATAGAATCTCTTAATTTCTCAATGCTTTTATCAAGATAGTCTTTTATTACTATATCGTTTCCCTCTATCGGTCCACCACAATTTTTAATTCGTTTCTGTTGAGCGTTCAGGTTACCGTCACTATCAATGTACAAACCCACACCTGTTCTAATACCTCTTTTCAAGGGTTCTGAATGCTCCTTATCATTAATAAAATGACCGAACTTGTCAACAAACATACTGATTATAAATGTAATTGTTAATTGTATTACATATTTATAGATGTTAGTATATTATCTTCGCCTCACGCAGTTCTTCTATTATCGATATAATTTCATTATTATGATTAGTATTACCAGCTGTTTTTGAGGCTAATAGAATCTGTAATCGTTCAACTAATTCATTGACATTATCCCAATACACATAATTTGGCTTTGACGATTGTAGGGTCATAAGCCCTGAACCTGTTTTCGGACGATTTGGCGTAGACATTGCTGTTGGAGTTGAGTCAGTACTTATAAGAGGCTTGATAATTTTTGTGTATTTTTGTGCTCGACTCCCCTTCACTTGTTTGTTTGGGTTGTAATCTCTTCTAAGGTAAGTGGCCAACTACTTCCACTCGACAATTTAATTTTCTTATTATTTATATTTAATGTACTGTTGCCCAGCATTAGAGAACGAGAATCTGTTGTACTTCTTCTGGGTCCATAAGCGTTATCCAAAAGTTTCTCTCTCTGTAACTGAGTGATATTAAGGTTCATTTCATAATCTTCTACCTCTGATTCAATCTCCGATTCAGGTTCTGATTCTACTTCAATCTCTGGTTCTGATTCTGACTCTACTTCAATTCTCGAATGTGAAAAGTAATTTGTTTCATCATTATCAGCTTCACTTTCATTATTTTTTAAATTTGATTTATCACTTGGAGTGTAGATATCTTCCCAGGTTAAACTCTTATTATCATCAACTTTTTTACTAGTGAACTTAGGTTTTATCGACTTTAGAGTTTTATGTAATTTTGTCTTTTCATCATGCTCATCGTCTTCGACTTTCACAAACTTATTTTTTTTATTTTCACTAACCAGTTCCTGTAAAGGCTCTGTTATCGGCTTGAAAGTTTTCTCCAATTCATTTTTATTTTGAGCATTTGTTTGCCTAATACTATCAAATTTTCTTTTCAGTGCATTTCTCACTTTCGTCAACTGACTCAAAATATTTTGACTCATTGTGTCGAATGTCAAGTGAAACCGGTTTATATCAAACAGTTCTAAAGTATATAAGGGACACACGAAAGCAGGTGTGTGCGTATGTAATCACTTCTCAACCAATACTGTTAAATAATGTAAATGCATTTTTATATATATAATAGATATCTGAAAGTTCCCACCATAATAAAAAGAGTAGTTGTTTTCCATAATATAGTTTGAATAATAAGTTTTATTTCAAAATATTAATACAGTTACAAATCTTGACTGGTCTTGTTTAATTCTAAGTATAACTTGCCATCATTTCTTTTGATGACACTAAACTTCATTTCGTTCAATGCAGCAATAGTCCCTTCTTGAAGACTTGTATAACGCTCCGGTAGGTATAGAATGTATTGCTCTAATTCTAAAGCAATGGAATCTCCAATCTTTGTTGTCTTCCGCTGTGCTCTGAGAATGGGGTAGGTGACGCCACCTGACATTTTGGTTTTTTAAAGAAGTGGCTTCTGATTGCGTCCATTAAAATCTTTGAGCACGTTCATAAATGCATGTTCTTCATTAAAAAAGGATTGAATTTGACTGTCGGTGAGCTCGGGCTGATTCATTTTGACACTGTTCTTGTTGTTGTATATCCGTTGTAACTGCTACTGTTTTGAGCTGTTGCTGTTGCTGTTTAGAGCTGTTGCTGTTAAGAGCTGTTGCTGTTTAGAGCTGTTGTTGTTGTTATTGTTATTGTAACCGTTTAGCTGCTGCTGTTTTTAGCTGTTGTTGTATCCTTTTAGCTGTTGTTGTTTTTAGCTATTGTTGTATCCGTTGAACTGTTGCTATTGCTGTTGCTGATCGTCGAGTGTGACTTGATTCTATTTTGTCCTCGACTTTATAGCTCGAACAATGCACCCACTCGGTATTAAAACACCCTTATTTTTTCTTTGAGTCTTCAGTGATTGTATTAAACCCACCCCTAATTACATGTTAGTAAAAATTTGAGACACAGGTGTCCACAATTGTATGTATTAAAACGTTGAACTCTCTCATTGTTGTATTTAATTCCATTTCCCAAGTATTTCACAACCTCTTTTGGTGGTTGTAGGTTCCCAAAGCTGTCGAAATACTGCACCAAATCTCTATTTTTTTTTGTAAGCTACCCAATGTGTACCGTTTGACGAAGAAACGTCCAAATTTATGACTCCACATTCTTGACTGTAAGGTGTTTTTGGAAGTGTATCCCTCATAAATACATCACGAAAATGGGGGATATATTTTCGACCAAAATTTTCAATGTCTAAATTTGTTAATGCTCTTTTGGGTAGCCTTTTTAAAAGTTTTTTTGTTGGTTTATTCCATTGCCCTTGTTGTATGGTTTGAGGAATAATCCGTAGCCTTTTCGATAGGGCTTCAAATACATTCCCTCTCCCAAGGCAACTCCTTTCCTGTTTCCTCCCCCATCGTCCAACTGCTGTTTTGCTGTTCGGGCATTGTTAATTGCATTTACAACAGCTGCACTGCCAGAGGCTAGACTTCCTAGAGCGCTCAGTGCAGTCAGAATTGGTACAAGTGGTAAAAAGCCTCCAACTTTAGGTACAGCAATTACACGAGAAACTCTAACATTTTTCTTATTACCCATTGCTTTGCGTACTGTTTTGCGTGCAATTTTAATTGCATTCATTATATCTAGAGGTTTCTGTTTTTTCAATTCCCGACTAGCCGCATTAACCACGGACGACAAACTCTTCATTTTAATTTTTCCACCTCGTTTCACCCGCTTCTTCTTTACACCCATTCCAAATTTTTTCTTTGACTTCATGATATTAGCCACCATATACGCTGACGCTCTCTCACCGAGGGTACTATCTCTAGCCTTTACACGTTCCCAAGCTCTGTTGAGTAATACTGTATCTGCCTTGTGACGTTCACTCAAATCCTTGTGCTTTTCGTATGCAATGTCATGCACCTTACAAGCCTCGTCCAAAGGATTTATTCCACGATCACCCCGCTTCAAACGTTGCTCTAGCTTTGTACCAGGACCACAGAAATTATAACCAGGAATGTGTGTTTCAACCGGTAGTATGTTAATTAATTTGTTTACAAGACCACTGCCTCGTTTACAAGACAAATCATGACTGATGTAATTATAAAAACGTTTACCCATTTTATGGTTGTTTAATCAACGATAGTTTCTCATTGAATGAAGACATTGAGGGGAAGTATGCGTTTAATAAAGCAAAAAGAAAACATTATTGTTAGAAATATTGAGGGGGGTAATGCTACTGAAAAGCTACCTCCACGTCATAGTACTCTCTTACCCAACACAATAAGAGCACTGATTGTTGGTCCGTCCAACTGTGGCAAGACAAATCTTATGTTCAGTCTAATTGAGAGTCCCAATGGATTGAAATTTGAAAATATTTACGTGTTTTCAAAGAGTCTATACCAACCCAAATATGAGTACTTGGAAAAGCTAATCAAACCAATTAAAGATATGGGTTATCATACATTCTCACAGAATGAGACAGTTTTACCACCCAGTAAAGCCAAAAATAATTCCATTATGATTTTCGACGATGTTGCATGTGAAAAGCAAGATAATATTCGATCGTATTTTTGTATGGGACGACACAAAAACATTGATTCATTTTACTTGTGTCAAACTTACACCCATATACCAAAACATCTTATACGCGACAATGCAAACATGATTATTATGTTTAAACAAGATGACCTTAATATGCGACATATATATCGTGATCATATCAACACAGACATGAGCTATGATTCATTCAAGAAAATTTGTCAAAAATGTTGGAACGATAAATATGGTTTCCTGCTAATAAGTAAAGACGATGACATGGACAAGGGGCGATATAGAAAGGGTTTCGATCAGTTTATTATAATTTGAAAATGTGTGTTTAAATATAAGTTTAAGTGTTACGATATTATGCTCAGTTTAACATTAGATTTCACAATGACTAGATCATTAACATTATCGATAAATGGAAGCAGTTCCATTATAAATACCAACTATTTCCCACCGATTGAATTGAATGGACAATATGAGTGTGCACTAGTTGACTTTTACATGTACAACTCAATTCCCAATGTTGATACAAGCAACAATCTTTTTCACATTGGTAAACAAGTAATCACTATCCCCATATGAACTCGATGATACTGTCGAGTTTTTATATTCACAGCTAAAAGGTACTGAGCTTGAGAGTACAGTTATAATTAAAGGAAATAATAATACACTTCAAATGGAGATCTCTACCAGCAAAGAAACAATATACTTTAATAAGAGAAACACAATTGGTGAACTGTTTGGTTTCCATCAAAATGTGCTCAAACCACATCCCACTAAAACTTATCTATCCAATCAACCTATAAATATATTTAGAATTAACTCGATTCGAATGGAATGTAACATTGTCAGTGGCTCATATGTAGACAACACACCAAATCATATATTATATGAGTTTGGAATCAATGTCCCTCCAGGCTATAAAATGAATGTGACACCTCACAATCTCATTTACTTACCAGTCAACTGCAGAGAAATAAGCACACTATCAATACGATTAACTGATCAGAACGGGACGTTGTTGAATTTGCGTGAAGAAAACGTAACACTTCGATTGCATTTGCGAAAGATAGAATGATTATATACAATAAAAGACCCGACATATCCCACCCACCTTGCACTTCTAGTTGTAAAGCTAAAGGAAGAGGATCAAACCGAAAGAGGAGCGCTCTAACATTAAAAAATAAATTGTTTTTAAAATCATTGGGTTTCAAGCTTAGAACAAGGACGAAAACAAAATGAATGAAATATTAAATGTTCGGGAAAAACCTTTCTCAGACGAAAGTATCTCGAAGAAAGAATACCACACCTATTCATCATACCAACAGACATTTAAACCAAATGATGAAATTCGAATTACTATCCAAAATCAAGACTTGTATGTGCTCCCCCATGAGAGCTATCTTAACTTTCAAGGAATTATTAAAAAAGTATCAGCCGAAAATGTTACAACAACAGAGGGTGTCGTTGCCTCACTTAAAAATAATTGTATGGCGTACTTTTTGGATGAAATAAAATACAAAATAAATGGTTGTGAGATTGACAGAACACGATTCGTAGGTGTTACTTCAACCCTTAAAAACTTTCTCTCATTGACCAACCTTAATAGTCGAACTCTTTTAAATTCTGGATGGAGTGGAGGAAGTGATATCCAAACAAATGCTAATTTTAATTTTTCCGTTCCCCTAAAAAATTTGTTGGGCTTTGCTGAGGACTATACAAAAGTTCTGCTAAACTGTAAGCATGAGCTTGTACTATTACTAACCAAAAACCTGGATGACGTCTATCACAAAACTAGGGGTGGACAAACACATCAATTAGAAATGACAAATATATCTTGGAAAATTCCACATGTAACTCCCAGTGATGTTGCAAAAATAAAAATGTATGACATTATAAAAAGCGGAGTTAACCTATCGCTTCCGTTCCGAAGCTGGGATACATATGTCAACCCCAAGCTGATTCAGGGAACACATCATGTTTGGAATGTTAAGCTAGCTGCTAACCGAGAACGTCCCCGCTTCGCAATAATAGCCTTCTCACTAAACGGACAACTAATTTCAAACAATTTATCAAACTTGAAAGTGTACTTGAATTCCGATACATATCCCTATGATGATTTGAATGTGGATTTTACTCAGGCGCGTTTTGCTCACCTGTATGAAATGTATGCAAATTTTCAAACTAGTTACTACAATCGTGAAGCATTTCCACTTTTAACCCCAGTCGATTTTAAAACTAAGGCACCCATTGTTGTAATAGACCTGTCATATCAAAATGAAATGGTGAAATCTGGTCCTATTGATGTGAGAATTTCAACAGAATTAAAGGTGCCAAGTGATGAAAATACTCAAGTATATTGTCTTCTCATTCATGAACGTTTAGTCGAGTTTAATCCTTTAAGCGGTCTAGTTCAAAGAGTCGTCTAACAGTCTACACATAGAAAATGAGTGAAGATAATGTTGCAGTCGATGTTCAAGGATTTTTTGATAATAACAACAAGTTTATTGTGAAGGAAATTGGAATAGCATTTGGTGAAGAATCTAGACTTAATAATCATTTCATTATACGAGCTCCATTTAATTTTAATCAATTAAATAAAAAGTCACGAAAAACTGCTAGCTGGCTAACTAAAAACCACCATAAACTACATTGGAATGATGGCTTCAACTATTTTAATCAAACACGAAATTATCTTAGGAAAATTACTGCAGGAAAAGAGATTCTATGTAAAGGTGTTGAAAAGAAACGTTTTCTGGAAATCTTTTTAAAAGAACCGCATTTAATTGATGTTGAGGAACTTGGGTGTCCAGCACTAGATACTTTAAAGGGAAACCAGTTTCCGTTTTGTAAAATGCATCGTTACGAGGGTGTTTGTGCACTAAATAATGCCTACAACATTTTGAAATTCTATAAGGATATAATGTAAAATGAAGTCAACATTTATATCATTAACACTTAGAATTTCAAGGCGAGCACACATCAAAGCAGTTTAAATAATGGAAAACAGCAACGGGTACAACAACAACAACAACAGCTACAACAATGGATCAATTCTTGATGAAATTGATTTTTTTCTTCAACACTATGGCGATGAAATATTTGGAGAGCATTTGCAATATCTTCTCATTACAAGGAATATGTTCATGGATAATGGAGGATGTGATCTTGTCAAATCCAGATATGGCGAACACTTCAAATTCTGTGAATGGGCAGATGACAATGTTGAGATTGGACGAGAGACTTGTGCCTGCACTTTCTATGCTAATCAACAACATGGAGCTAGAAAATTAATTTCATCATATATTAACTTAAACAAGAGACTTGTACCTGATCTTTCTACGCTTATGGGGAACATGAAGTTGGAAAATTAATTTCATCATATACTAACTTAAGCAAACGATTATAATATTTAAATAAATAGCAACAAAAACACACACACTGTCGTATCTTTATTTTCAATGAAATGGACAAGGGTATAAAGGGAGTCTTCATTCTAAACATTTTCAGTTCCAATTTAGCAGACGAATAAGCAACTAGCAAGAATGTTGAGTAAACAAATTCAAGTGTTTCTCACTCAATTCAAGGATTTGATATTCATGGAGCACTGTGTGCGACTCGTGGAGTTACAAACTATAATAACGGAAATAGAGGAACAGGATATGGTGACGTCAAGATATGGAATACACTTGTCATCTTGTTCCTGGTCAAAAGACGATGCAACAAGTGGACCGGAGAGTTGTCGTTGCCTGTTCTTATCCCGCTACAAAACGGAGGCATTGGATATTATGGTACGTTAGTTTTGTAAATAATACCAAATAAATGAAAATGAAACAGTTCAACAAACTACCAAAACTTGTTTTCAGGGTGGGTTTTCTTGTTCCACTTTAAAAGATCGCGCACGTGTTCACAAGGGGTGTGAAATACTCGGAGCAGGTTTTCTTACAATCGGGACGCTAGGGGTCAAAACAAAACAAAACAAAACAATACTTACCTGACCCTTGGCTCTTGGCCCTTGACCCTTGACCCATTTACTGACGTCATCAACAGGTTTAAAGGTTTTCTTCACTATCGGTATGCGAGGGTGACTACAAACTGTGGTAGTTTTCGGGGTTGGTTTTTTTCACTATCGGTATGCGAGGGTGGTAGTTTTCGGGGTTGGTTTTCTTCACTATCGGTATGCGAGGGTGACTAAAAGCCGTGGCGCGCACAGGCCAGCGCACAGGCCAAAATCTGTGAACCGTTACCCCCACCTCCAAAAGTGTGCTCACACTTTGACATTCTCATGCACAAACATGCACACGCACGCACACGCACCGCGATCGCACGTGGATCGCACACACCCCCCTTATTTCATACCCTTATTCCCAAATATGGGATCATAAATTAACTCTCACCTGTCAAGCTGTCAAACGTTAACACTTGTTTACGATCATCACACTCCCCTCTCATCCACACTTCTCAGCACAGGCGCACATAAACACCCTCCTAGCCACGATCACCCCCTAACACCTGATGACCCTTTATGCAAATTAGCATACTGACCCCTATTCCCCTCTCCCTCTCTCCCACATTCCTTGACCCTTTCGGTAACCATGCATCACTAATCCTCTCTCCCCTCCAGTTCCCACGCACCCCTCGCCCTCTCCCCTCCCCCTCCCCCACAACCCTTGACCCTTTGTGCAGCCATGCGTCACTAATCCCCCGACCCTAAAATCAGTGAACCGTTACCCCCCACCTCCAAAAGTGTGCTCGGACCCGCATTTTACAACTACTGTTGGTTTTGATTTTTGCATAAACCATTGTTGTATCTGGCTTATGTTTCCGGCGTGCCTTCCGTTTATGTTTATAGATGTTTGATTTGGTGACCTTTTTATTCGATACAAGTTGAGTTTTGGTTGGCTTGAGGTCTGGAGATTTATTTTTTAAATTTGCCGATATATTTCGACTGCCGTCGGCTGTCGTCTTCAGGGCGACTGAATACAAAAACATGGAAAAAACATTGTCAACTTATAATTAAAACATTGATTCTTAAGCACTACTTAGATACTTTTACGTACAATTATTTTATTTTTCAATTAAAATAATTTTTTATTTATTTATTCATCGTTTCAGACAAACTGAGTGATTACAAACAGATCATTGAATCTAATATTGTTATACCACCACCACGTAAAGTGAAAAAAGGCGAAGAATTTTACTTCGAGGAGCCCATGCTACAACTTAAGGATTTCAAACAGATTATTCCGTAGAATTTTTGCCACCTGACCCCAATGAAGATCCGGAAGTGACCGCAGCAGTAGACAACTTGATGAGGATTCTAGAGAAGGCAGATAAGATGCATATAAATTCCAGTGAATATGATGATGATGATGATGAGGATAGCCTTATTAAAAATAATCAAAATGATGATAATAACATTAAAGTGGAACATTTAGAAAATGAAATGAAACTAAAAACAGTTCAAAGACCAAAATATTTTTCCAATAGAGATCCACATACAAACACATTGAAACATGTTTTGGAATCCATTTAAAAATTTTTTAAAAAACTTTATTAACATTTCTTATTTGTATACGATTTTTAAAAACATTTTATTTTAAACTTACAACAACTTTATAAACAACTAGGGGGCTCCGCCCCCTGCTCGCTTCGCTCGCCAACCCCCGCTCGCTTCGCTCGCAAAATTGAAAAGAATTTCTTTTGTTGTCCGGTTTAACAAATTAAAACTGCTCGCTTCGCTCGCCAACCCCCAGCTCGCTGCGCTCGCAAAATTGAAAAGAACATCTTTAGTAGTCCGCTTTAACAAATTTATATAATATAGCATTTTTTGACGAAAAACGCAAATATTTAACTTTAGTGTTTTAATGTTTTTCCCCGGTAATTGGACTTGGGTTAAAGACAGATTTATCGATTCAGCTGGAAAAATCCAGTTTTAGCGGGAAAAGGCTAAATTTTGCGGGAAAAGCTAAATTTGGCGAAAAAAAGCTAAATTTGGGGAAAATGTCAAAATTTAGCAAGAACAGCTAACCTGTGAGTTTTGTTAGGATATCTCATACAACAACAGAGTTTTTGGTTCTAAAAGTTAATTTACATCCGATTGTTCCTATGGCAGCTATATGATATAGTCATCCGACTTTGACCAAATTTGGTCAGAATGTAAGAGACAGTCCCAAACATATAATCTGGGAGTTTGGTTGAGATATCTTAAGAAATAAAAAAGTTTTTCATACTAAAGGTTATTTTGCATCCGATTGTTCCTACGGCAGCTATATGATATAGTAACCCGACTTTGACCAAATTTGGCCAGAATGTTAGAGACAGCCCCAAACATAGAATCTGTGAGTTTGGTTGAGATATCTTAAGAAACAAAAAAGTTTTTCATACTAAAGGTTATTTTGCATCCGATTGTTCCTACGGCAGCTATATGATATAGTCATCCGACTTTGACCAAATTTAGTCAGAATGTGAAGGACAGTCCAAAACATATAATCTGTGAGTTTGGTTCAGATATCTTAAGAAACAAAAAAGTTTTTCATACTAAAGGTCAATTTGCATCTGATTGTTCCTATGGCAGCTATATGATATAGTCATCCGACATTGACCAAATTTGGTCAGAATGTAAAGGACAGTCCCAATCATACAATCTGTGAGTTTGGTTCAGATATCTTAAGAAACAAAAAAGTTGTTCATACTAAGCAATTCTGTGACTTTTGACCTTGATTTTGACCCACTTACAGATCGAATTTCGCAAAACGCCGTCTTATTGCACAATGAAATTATCTCACCTATGTTGTGTGAAAATTTCAGCTTTCTATCTTTTACCTTTTGGGCTGCACGTTGATTCTCAGTCAGTCAGTCAGGACAAAGAGTTTTATATATATAACTAGGGGGCTCCGCCCCTGCTCGCTTCGCTCGCCAACCCCCGCTCGCTTCGCTCGCAATACAGAAAAGAAGGTCTTTTGTTGTCAGGTTTAAAAAATGTATTTTTTTAAATAAAATTTAGTCAAATAAAAAAATGTATATACTTATATTTAAAAGTTTTCCTCACTTCCACACCACCACAGAGGTAAAGGATTTGGCGCATTTTTTTATAACGTGGTATCCCCAATAGGTATAATCCACTTACATCCATACAATGGAAGTCCACGTAGATTCTGATTGTTCAGAAACTCGATAGTATAATGGACAGCATTGTTATTAACAATGACTAAGTCCAGTGTTATTGTTGTTGGTTAAGATGTCCAATCTAATGGCTTTTCAAAAATAGTTTAATATATTTTTTTATATAAGCTCTTCTCAAAAAGTTACAAATTTTTGCAACTATGGAGGGATTTTATCTTCAAAAAGTAGATAGATAAACTACATCCGATGTAGGCCTTTGGTTACTGTAATACTTCCCTATAAACAACATTTTTTGTTTTGCCATCTGGGGTCAAAATAAATAAGTTGCTAGCAGAACTAACTCTTGAGCAGGCCACATATAATTGACCATGAGAGAAACAATCATCTCTTAGGTCTAGTCCAGCCAGCTTTAATGTCTGCCCCTGTGACTTATTTATTGTTATAGCGAAACAAACTTTTACAGGAAATTGTAGTCTCTTAAACTCAAAGGGCTGGTTATTCGTTATAAGAGGTATTCTTGGTATGTGTACGGTTTCCCCTTTGGCGCAACCAGTAAAAACAATGGCTTCAATTAAATATTTATGTAGAGCTTTTATTTGCAATCTTGTTCCGTTGCATAGTTTTGGCGGTTTTAAGTTTCGCATCAACATTATTGGTGCACCGATTTTTAAAGAAAGACTATGCAATGGAAATCCTGGTGGATTTTGCTTGTTGAGAAACTCGACTGGATAATGAACAGCATCGTCAACATTAATGACTGAGTCAATAGATTTGTATGTCATTTCTTGACCATCAAATGATTTTAAAAGTAAATCATTTATTAAAACGGCTCTATCATTTCTTGCAGTTAATATGGCTCGCTCAGATAACCAATCTAATGATTTCTCAGAAATATGCAAAATATCAGGATATATTTTTGCAATGAGATCTTCAAGAGAGGGTACAACAGTTGCCAAACATGATGGTATGGTCACTTTGTCATCAACTGTTTTAAATTTACCATCTCCAATTCTAAGTAAAGATTTCGCAAAAAAATTAGCACTTGTATCACCTTTTAAGTGTACTCGCATATTTTTCGTAAGCGCTAGTTTCTTAATAGTGGGCCACAAAACTGAGGATTTTAGGCACGATTTTATCTCATCGGCTCTTGTTCCACGGGGCACAACTGGAAGCGTTTGTCGAAAGTCCCCAGCTAAGAGAACTGTGATGCCTCCCATTAAAAGGTTTTTATCCCGGAGGTCTTGTAAAGTTCTATTTAGTGCCTCAAAGCCACCTTTATGAGCCATAGTACACTCATCCCAAACAATTAGCTTACAATCTTTTAAGACCATAGCCGTATTGGATTGCTTAGAAATTTTGCAATGCGGGACCTCTTCACGCATTATATCAAATGGAAGCTTAAATGCGGAGTGCGCTGTCCGACCTCCAGTTAGCAATGTTGCAGCAATACCAGATGACGCAGCAGCTATGGCAATATTCTTATTTTGTCGAACTTTTGCCAACAATAAATTTAATAAAAATGTTTTGCCTGTACCCCCAGGAGCATCCAAAAAAAATATTTCTCCATTTTCAGCTTCAACGCTGATCAATATTTTTTTATATACCTCAGCTTGTTCATCAGTTAATGAATTTTCGTTATTACTAACAATAATTTCATTGTGTTCATAACTTATTTCTCTGAGATATTCCATATTATTTATGGATTCTTCAGATCTGTTTGGGGCAGGCAAACCATACTTTGTTAAGCAATCGCCTCCTATTGATAATACTATATTTTCAACTCGAATCAGACACTTATTATAAATTCTATCAATAACTGCAGAATTTATATTAGGGTCTCCTGTTAATTTTATTTCGTGTAAAATATCTTCGAAGAGACTTTCCTTGTACCTCTCCCACAGAGACCCTGCATCAGATATTTGACAAAATACTAATAGTATTGCAAAAATTTCTCGAAGTTTATTTGGGTGTTGGCAGAGAGCAGCTTCGGCCATGGTAAAGTCCCAGTGCTTATCATCTTCAAGTAAACCTAAAGCCTTGCATGCTAATTGAAAAGTGTCATAGGTGACACCGTTTACTGTTTTTAAGTCAACGAATGAGGTTGGACCTCGTACCTCATGGAGTAAAAGCCTCAAGTAAAAGCATTCACTATTGTTGGGGTGTATAGTGTACACTCGACCCAAAGTGCTATCCATTTTGACTCCAGGAAAATTAGGGACATCTGACCCACGCTTCCTTCGTTGGAACTTATTATTAGTCCATATGTAGTAGGACGGCACTTCAACATACAAAAGTGTTTTTGCAAAGGGATCAACCTTGCAAAGTTCAAAAAAGCCCGTTAATGTCGTTTTACACGGATTGTTGATCTTTTCAGCAAATTCATTGCGTTTATTTGGGTTAAAGGTTACACGCTGGCCATTCTCCAAGTGTACACTTAATTGAAAGATAGCCGGAAACCGTTCATGTATGGGAAATGCTAGAATTCTCCATACTGCTTCTGAACTGCTTATGTATCGCCCACTCTCATAAAGTTTAACTTCATCTTTTTTATCTTCGAGAGTATATGAAGCTTGGTCACTGCCCTTATTTACATATTTGCAAACATATTTAATGCTCTTTACAGAGCTGCAGTACTCTACATTTATGTGTGCTTCAAATGTTCGTAACAGCACACTATTGTAAGGTACAACCCAGCGATTATCAATAATGTTTCCTTTAACATTAGCAGTAAGGCCTTTATCATTGGGGGCTCTTCGTCGATATTGAGGATAACCATCATTTCCCGTTATACTGTCTTTACAGAACTGTCGGGGATATTTTTTGATGCATTTTCCTTGACTCATACATGGAGAACTTGGGTTCATATTACCGCAAGGTCCATGAATCATATTAGATTTGACAATATCATATAACAGAGGATCCTGGTTTGGATCTGGAATTTCTGCAGATATAATATTATCAATCTGATCAGGCATAATCTTGTTTTCTAACCATAACAATAAATGAACATGAGGTAGACCTCGTTTTTGCCACTCTATTGTATACATGAAGCATTTGACTTCACCAAACAAAGCGCCTTTGTTTAATAACGACATTAATGCTTTAACTTTTAAATGGAAGACTCGAGCTATAATATCATGACGATCTTGAGATCTTTGCCCAGGCAATAATGCATTGGTTATATCTTCCCATTTTGGATTACAGGTGAATGTAATAAAAAGATCAGGACGACCATAATTTCGAACATAAGTCATTGCATCCTGAGTCTTTTCATGCATGTACCGTGCTGAGCCAGTGAACGTAGATGGTAAGATTACCATCTCACCAAGTTGATCAATATTTACATCTTCCTTGCTTATGGCATCTTTAAGATGTATATAGCTATCAGCTCTTAACTGTGCTTGATTGTGCCGAATAAAATTGAGTCTTTCAGTTTCAATTTTAGCGTACATATCAACCAAAAATTGACTGAACAATGATCGGCAATAAATCAAATGATTGACTTCTTGTTGCCGCATCATTATTCTGTAACTGTAAAAACCAAGTGCTGATACAGTCTTCTTGAGATCTTTTTTTGATAGAGGGTCACATTGAGGAATGTCAATGTCATAACCATCCTCGCCGTTACAAAAAAGTAAAGGATATTGTAAAGCGTCATACGAACGGTGTAATTCGCTGATATGTTTCAGTTTTTTATCATGACTCTCAATTACAATATCTCTTTTCTCAAACTGTTGACCGACTATGACCAAAGCCACTTCACTTATTTGTGGTGCATTAAAGCGACCCTTGTGAGCACCGGCTGGTTTTTTTTCGGCATGAATGACCATTTTGTAATCTTTACAATCTTTTGGCACTTTTTGAAGAGCAGTTTTGAAATCCTTAATGTAAGGATTGCACTTGTGCAACATAGATTGCAGTGCCTTAACTAATTCTAATTGCACATCAGAGTTATGTTTACACCTTAAATTGGCTTCTTTGTCATCTTCACCAACGAAATATATATGAAGAAATTTTTCTTCGCCTTCAGAATATGGCCAAAGGCTTCCAACTAAATGATAGACTTGACCCTGAACTTTAAATGTTGGCATATAATTACCCTCTCTAATAATTTTTGTTTTTCCAAATGAAGTCATTTGAAAGCAATTATTGTACTTTCTAATACAATTCATGAAGTGGACATGGCTGTGATGACCACCAATTATAAGGCTTTTGAGAGGCTCAGGTAAAGCTTTTAGAGGGGGAAGTTGAACTTTTCCTTCTTTGCAGCAAATACCTTTTGGCTCTAATTTCCATTTTAAAGCACTACAAAATTTGCACTTTTGATCCATTTTACCTAATGTAATCATTTTGTCGGTACTATATGCCGTTCCGATATTATAATTGAAGGCGGAGTTTACCTTAATGTTCCATGGGCGCAAGCGTCTTTCATTTCGTGCAGTTGGGTTTTTAGCCTGATATCTGGCTGCTGAAGCTTGATGCACTTCAGGATGCTCAGCCTGATATTTAGCTACAGCAGCTTGGTTCACATCAGGATGCTCAGCCTGATATCTGGCTGCTGAAGCTCGATGCACTTCAGGATGCTCAGCCTGATATCTGGCTGCTGAAGCTCGATGCACTTCAGGATGCTCAGCCTGATATTTAGCTACAGCAGCTTGGTTCACATCAGGATGCTCAGCCTGATATCTGGCTGCTGAAGCTCGATGCACTTCAGGATGCTCAGCCTGATATTTAGCTACAGCAGCTTGGTTCACATCAGGATGCTCAGCCTGATATCTGGCTGCTGAAGCTCGATGCACTTCAGGATGCTCAGCCTGATATTTAGCTACAGCAGCTTGGTTCACATCAGGATGCTCAGCCTGATATCTGGCTGCTGAAGCTCGATGCACTTCAGGATGCTCAGCCTGATATTTAGCTACAGCAGCTTGGTTCACATCAGGATGCTCAGCCTGATATCTGGCTACTGAAGCTCGATGCACTTCAGGATGCTCAGCCTGATATTTAGCTACAGCAGCTTGGTTCACATCAGGATGCTCAGCCTGATATCTGGCTGCTGAAGTTCGATGCACTTCAGGATGCTCAGCCTGATATTTGGCTGCTGCAGCTCTCACTGCTTCAGGATGCTCAGACTTAAATTTTTCTTTTGAAACCTTTAATTGCTTATTTCTTATTCTGTCAGATACTCGAGCTCGTCTTTTCACTGACTTTTTTTGAGTAGAAGATGTGTTTTGAGCAGCAGAATTCGCAATATGCAAAGTTTCTAAAGGGATATAAGCATCATAGTGTCCATTAGAAAGTCCGCCAGAAAAGCGTAATCTTTTTATTGGATCTCCTGATCTTCCAAGTCGTGCCATTAATGTGCAATTATGGAAAACTTCAATTTCAATGCGATACAATTCCGCAGCTGCCTTTACCTCAGCTACTGAACCATATGTGTGAGGTTGCATCATTTGTATCTCATATTCTGCGGAACTGTCAAAAATATCTCCCTCAGAGTTTGAGGTGAATTCTTGTAGATGACTCCAATGCTCAACCACATAGCGTACTATTTCCTGGCGTATATTACCACAACATTCTTGGGTGCCATTTAAATGAAAGGAAATAGACCTAAAAAGGCAAGCTCCGTCGCCTATGATAGGAACTATAGAGTGTGGCTTCATTTCACCCCATATATTTAGATATTCAGTATTCATAATGACTTTTAATAGAAAAGTAAGGAAAAATCCAAATTTTTTTTAGTCTATAGAATACAGAAATGTACTTCTTATATACTCGAAATATATAAGACTTAAAGTACAACAAATTTTCAAAACAATATTAAAAAATATTGCAAATTTATAAGTAGACTGTATAACTACAGACGTATAGTATTTGCACTAAGAATATATTAGGCAGTGAATACTACAAATACTTAGAGCAATAATAAAATTATTGATAAATATTTATATCGAAAAATATCAACTATTTTAAAAAATAGTGATTTCAAATTTAACGATATTATATGGTATAATTTAAATATCTAAAACTAATAATTATACGTAAGCTTATAATAATTATTGTACCAAGTTTGCAAATTTGGAATGTACCAAATGTGCATGAAGTCTTGTATTTTACGCACTAAAAATAAATTAGGCAGAAAATACTACAAATATTTAGAGCAATAATAAAAATTATTGATAAATATTTATATCGAAAAATATCAACTATTTTAAAAAATAGTGATTTAAAATTTAACGATATTATATGGTACAATTTAAATATCTAAAACTAATAATTATACGTAAGCTTAGAATAATTATTGTACCAAGTTTGCAAATTTGGAATGTACCAAATGTGCATGAAGTCTTGTATTTTATGCACTAAAAATAAATTAGGCAGAAAATACTACAAATATTTAGAGCAATAATAAAAATTATTGATAAATATTTATATCGAAAAATATCAACTATTTTAAAAAATAGTGATTTCAAATTTAACGATATTATATGGTACAATTTAAATATCTAAAACTAATAATTATACGTAAGCTTATAATAATTATTGTACCAAGTTTGCAAATTTGGAATGTACCAAATGTGCATGAAGTCTTGTATTTTATGCACTAAAAATAAATTAGGCAAAAAATACTACAAATATTTAGAGCAATAATAAAAATTATTGATAAATATTTATATCGAAAAATATCAACTATTATAAAAAATAGTGATTTCAAATTTAACGATATTATATGGTACAATTTAAATATCTAAAATTAATAATTATACGTAAGCTTATAATAATTATTGTACCAAGTTTGCAAATTTGGAATGTACCAATTTTGCATGAAGTCTGTACAAAAACAGGCTTGTAAATTAGGCAGAAAATACTACAAATATTTAGAGCAATAATAAAAATTATTGATAAATATTTATATCGAAAAATATCAACTATTTTAAAAAATAGTGATTTACAATTTAACGATATTATATGGTACAATTTAAATATCTAAAATTAATAATTATACGAAAACTAATAATGATTGTACCAAGTGTGCAAATTTGGAATGTACCAAATTTGCATGAAGTCTGTACAAAAACAGACTTAGAGTACGGTATAATTCAATAAATACACCAAGACTCTATTAAATTAAACTTTTAGGTAACTTACGTGAATAAAAAAGAAGAAATAACTTTTTTCACTTTTCACTATTTCGCAGAAGCCCACGCGTCAAATAAAAACATATCGATACAAACATAAATACAAATGCACAGAATATATGTTTTTTGTATTTAACTTGCCAATGTGTGAAAAAAAATTGACAATTACTCAAAATTAAAGCTTGAGAAAAAAACCATATATAAATGCATGTATCTATTTTAGATTATTTGTTCGATTTTCTTGTATATTTAGCTGTGCAGCCACTCGACACGTTTATCACCGAAATTTTGCTAAGTTCCGTTATAGTTAAATGTCTATGTATGTACATACACACATCTGGGCTGCCAGATCGATCAAATCTGTAACATAGCAGCGGTATGGTCTTTTATTATTACGATTATTATTATTATTTATTAGCATTTATATTATTACTATTTGCATTAATGTGGTATGTTTTAATATCATATTGTTATTTATTTAGCATAAGTATCATTTTTTGTTTGCATAAGTATAATATCTGTGTAAGAATATAAAATCGATAGCATCGTTATCGATATTATACTCTTGCAGAGAAATAATAATGGTATTCCGGAAACAATTTTAGATTTGATTTAAATATTTATACAAATCTAAATTTGTTCCCGGAATACCATTAATACTTATGCAAACGAAAAACGATACTTAAGTTATCACATTAATCATGTCATTTAAAAATAATGGGAATTGAATTGCAATATTATATTTTGAATATTAAATATCATCAAATTATAATTATTAGCAACCACAGATATAATGTGTGATAGCATTTAATTATAATTTAAATTAAATTTAAAGTTCAAAATACAATAAGACAGTTCAATTCCCATTATTTTTAAATGAAAAGATGGAATGTGATTGCTTAAGTATCATTTTTGTTTGCATAAGTATAAATTATTTGTTAGAATATATTATCGATATCATCATATACCGATACAAATCCGATCGCAATAGCAGCGGAAAAACGAACATATGTACATTAGAGTAGTGTCGTTTCATTCAGAAAAAGTTCAAATGAACGGTTCATTAAGATGAACGACTGAACTTATTCAGTCAATCATGAACTAAATCGTTCATTTCCAGTTGGCTTGTAATTTCTTTAAAAATAATTTAAATTTCTTAGACAAATGCAATTAGAGTTATATACATGGAGTTCCGCGATTGGATTCCATTCCTTCTTTATTTACTTGTAACAATGTTTCAATTTCAAAAATTTTTAAGTTTGGAACATTATGAAAGGGTATTTAAGCCCAAAATAAATATCCAATTTACTCTTTATTCTCATTTTCAATTAGTCAGGGTATAACTATAACACAAATAACTTAAAAGAATATATCAAATCTAATTGGTATTTGTCGTCTATTCTAATAACAACTTAAACTTAAAACACATTTAACATTTCACAGTTGT
This sequence comes from Drosophila quinaria, assembly GCA_035047525.1. Classification (NCBI taxonomy): domain Eukaryota; kingdom Metazoa; phylum Arthropoda; class Insecta; order Diptera; family Drosophilidae; genus Drosophila; species Drosophila quinaria. The sequence goes on from JAWNPO010000028.1 coordinate 176,672, forward strand.
TGCCTATTCACATTCTTAATCGTTCATAAGCAATCCACCGACTGATCAGAATAACCTATTAATTTTTCATCGTTCATGGCCAACTGAATAAACCATCTCGTTCATAGTGGATTTAGTTCACGACTGAAAAATGAACGATTGAACTTATTCAGCAAATTGAACTAAAAAGCCCAACTGTAATGCACATACGACCAATTAAATAAATTAAAATGAATCCCCAAAACTTATTAGTCGCAGTGGACAATGCCACAATCCCAATGGCAGCCATAACAACAACAACCGTGGATGCTAGTGTGTGGGCTCCATATGGACTTCAACAACAACAGCAACCTCAACATTAGCTGCAACTACTTTTACAAATCAACAGCACCAGCACCAGTAACAACAACAACAACTGCAACGGCACCCTCAACAAAAGCAGCAGAAGCAGCCAAAGGAGCAACAACAAATACGGTACAAAAAAATTCAAAAAAGCAGCAACCTCTTCATCTACAAAATTTAACATAAATAATTAATAAAATAAATTAAAAATGTAAACATAAAAAAAATAAACAAAATAATTTTATGGAAATAAATTAAGAAAATAAATAATATTGGAAAAAACTGAATTATTGTATTTTTATTTTTTTAATACTAAAGGTTATAATTACACGATTATTTCTATGACAGCTATATGATATAGTCATCCGGCTTTGACCAAATTTGGACAGAAAGTAGACAGTCCCAGAGTTACAATCTGTGAGTTTGGTTGATATATCTTAAGAAATAATAAAGTTTTCCTTACTAAGCAATTCCACTAACTTTGACCCCAAAGTTGACCCACCTACAGGTGAAATTTCACAACTTACACACAAAACAATTTATATGTGTCCTGCACGATCGATGCACCCATAATCGATCCCAAAACCTAAAACTTAAATAAAAATACCATAAATTTAATTACTGTACATTGTATTACATTGAAATTATTTTTATTTTTTTTACATTAATATCAAAAACTAAAACAGCTACGTAGCCAGATAGACCAAGACATATTTTCAGATCCATCTCCTCGGTGGAATCGTCTTGGCTCTTTTGCGATGCTTGAGGGCCAGCAGTTAATTCAGCAGTGTCGTTCATCAGACGCTCTAAAAAGTATAAAATAAATCAATTTTAGTTGAACTATTTATTAAAAATTATTTTCGCCACTTACTGTGCTCATTCCAAATATCTTGTGATTATTATTATTAGAATTATTGTTATTATTAGAATTATAATTATGATTATTGTTGTTATTAGAATTATTTATTTATTATTATTTATTATTATTATTTTTATTGTTTATTATTATTATTATCTTTATTATTTTTGTGTTTATTATTCTTATTATTATTTATTATTATCTTTGTTATTTTTTTTATTTAAAGGTTGGGAATGGAGTTGGGGATGTGGTTGGGACAGAGACTGAGGCTGGAAAGGGATCACCTTTTTTTCTATATTATTTAATTTTTTTTTTATTTCATTTATATTATCCTGCAACTTATTTTGATTATCTTGCATCTTTTTAATATTTATGTTTATATTATTTAGTGTTTTGATTATTTGTTTTATGTTTTTTTGTTTTAGTTGAAGCTGGTGCTCCGTTTTTTTGGATTTTAACAGTTTCTTGTTTTCTGCCTGTTGTTGCTTTTGTTCTTGTTGTTTCTGTGGTTGCTGTTGTTTTTGTTGTTGTAGTGGTGGTAGTTGATGTTCTTGGTTATGGCGCTGTTGCTGTCTTTGTTGTTGGTGTAGAAGTTGTTGTTGTTGATCCTCAGAAAGCTGCTGTTGCATATTATTGCAACTATTAAGCTGCCGTTGGTGTTGTTGTTGAAGGTGCTGTTGTGGAACTCCATATGGAGCCCCCCACATCGGCATCCACGGTTGCGGCTGTTGATGTTGTGGCATTGGCCACTGCGAAAAATGGTTTTGATTCATTTCTTTTTTTTCTCAAGTATGTATGGTAATTGGTTGCGCGGTTAAATGAAATTAGCGATGGGATGGGTGTCGATATGGTGATATCGATATCATACTCTTGCAGAGAAATAATAATGGTATTCCGGAAACAATTTTAGATTTGATTTAAATATTTATACAAATCTAAATTTGTTCCCGGAATACCATTAATACTTATGCAAACAAAAACGATACTTAAGTTATCACATTAATCTTGCCATTTAAAAATAATAGGAATTGAATTGCATTATTATATTTTTAATATTAAATTTAATTTACATTATAATTATTATTATTTATCAAAAATGTTCTGGCAGCACCCAAACATTAATGATAGCCTAATATAAGTAAATTAAATGTAATATTCAAAATATAGTAATGCAATTCAATTCGTATTATTTTTAAATGGAAAGATTGAATGTGATTGCTTAAGTATCATTTTTGTTTGCATAAGTATAAATTCTTTGTTAGAATATATTATCGATATCATCATATATCGATAGAAATCCGATCGCAATAACCGCACAAAAACGTACATATGTATGTGAACTTATTTACAAAAAAATGATTCCCCACAGTTATTAGCAGTGCTCAATGCCACAACCCCAATGGCAGCCATAACAACAACAAAAACAACCGTGGAAGCCAGTGTGTTGGCTCTATATGAACTTCAACAACGAAACCTCAACAACAGCCACAATCCTTCTATAAAAACAACAGCACCATCAAAAACTACTACAACAACTGCAACAGCACCCTCAACAAAAGCAACAGTAGCAGCCAAAGGAGCATTTACAAATACAGTAAAAAAAAAACAAAAAAAGCAGCAGCAAAAATAAAATAAATTAAAAATGTAAACATACAAAAAATTCAAAAAATAAATAAAAATTAAATAATATAAAAAAAAACTCAAATATGGTATTTTTATTCTTACTAAAGGTAACTTTGCATCCGATTGCCCCTATTACAGCTATATGATATAGTAACCCGACCTTAACCAAATGTAGCCAGAATGTTAGAGACAGCCCCAATCCTACAATCTGTGAGTTTGGTTAAGATATATTAAGAACCAAAAAAGTTTTTCATTCTAAATGCTATTTTGCCTCCGATTGTTCCTATGACAGCTATATGATATAGTAACCCGACTTTGACTAAATTTGGTCAAAATGTAAGAAACAGTCCCAAACATACAATTTGTAAGTTTGGTTCAGATATCTTAAGAAACAAAAAAGTTTTTCATACTAAATGCTATTTTGCCTCCGATTGTTCCTATGGCAGCTATATGATATAGTAACCCGACTTTGACTAAATTTGGCCAGAATGCTAGAGACAGCCGCAAGCATAAAATCAGTGAGTTCCGTTGAGATATCTTAAGAAACAAAAAAGTTTTTCATACTAAAAGTTATTTTGCATCCGATTGTTCCTATGGCAGCTATATGATATAGTCATCCGACATTGACCAAATTTGGTCAGAATGTAAAGGACAGTCCCAAACATACAATCTGTGAGTTTGGTAGAGATATCTTAAGAAACAAAAAAGTTTTTCATACTAAGCAATTCCGTGACCTTTTACCCCGATTTAACCCACTTAGAGGTCGAATTTCGCAAAACGCCGTCTTATTGCACGATGAAATTATCTCATCTATGTTGTGTGCAAATTTCATCTTTCTATCTTTTACCGTTTGGGCTCCACGTTGATTCTCAGTCAGTGAGTCAGTGAGTCAGTCAGTGAGTCAGGACAAAGAGTTTTATATATATAGATTAAATGTAATATTCAAAATATAGTAATGCAATTCAATTCGTATTATTTTTAAATGGAAAGATTGAATGTGATTGCTTAAGTATCATTTTTGTTTGCATAAGTATAAATTCTTTGTTAGAATATATTATCGATATCATCATATATCGATAGAAATCCGATCGCAATAACCGCACAAAAACGTACATATGTATGTGAACTTATTTACAAAAAAATGATTCCCCACAGTTATTAGCAGTGCTCAATGCCACAACCCCAATGGCAGCCATAACAACAACAAAAACAACCGTGGAAGCCAGTGTGTTGGCTCTATATGAACTTCAACAACGAAACCTCAACAACAGCCACAATCCTTCTATAAAAACAACAGCACCATCAAAAACTACTACAACAACTGCAACAGCACCCTCAACAAAAGCAACAGTAGCAGCCAAAGGAGCATTTACAAATACAGTAAAAAAAAAACAAAAAAAGCAGCAGCAAAAATAAAATAAATTAAAAATGTAAACATACAAAAAATTGAAAAAATAAATAAAAATTAAATAATATAAAAAAAAACTCAAATATGGTATTTTTATTCTTACTAAAGGTAACTTTGCATCCGATTGCCCCTATTACAGCTATATGATATAGTAACCCGACCTTAACCAAATGTAGCCAGAATGTTAGAGACAGCCCCAATCCTACAATCTGTGAGTTTGGTTAAGATATATTAAGAACCAAAAAAGTTTTTCATTCTAAATGCTATTTTGCCTCCGATTGTTCCTATGACAGCTATATGATATAGTAACCCGACTTTGACTAAATTTGGTCAAAATGTAAGAAACAGTCCCAAACATACAATTTGTAAGTTTGGTTCAGATATCTTAAGAAACAAAAAAGTTTTTCATACTAAATGCTATTTTGCCTCCGATTGTTCCTATGGCAGCTATATGATATAGTAACCCGACTTTGACTAAATTTGGCCAGAATGCTAGAGACAACCGCAAGCATAAAATCAGTGAGTTTCGTTGAGATATCTTAAGAAACAAAAAAGTTTTTCATACTAAAAGTTATTTTGCATCCGATTGTTCCTATGGCAGCTATATGATATAGTCATCCGACATTGACCAAATTTGGTCAGAATGTAAAGGACAGTCCCAAACATACAATCTGTGAGTTTGGTAGAGATATCTTAAGAAACAAAAAAGTTTTTCATACTAAGCAATTCCGTGACCTTTTACCCCGATTTAACCCACTTAGAGGTCGAATTTCGCAAAACGCCGTCTTATTGCACGATGAAATTATCTCATCTATGTTGTGTGCAAATTTCATCTTTCTATCTTTTACCGTTTGGGCTCCACGTTGATTCTCAGTCAGTGAGTCAGTGAGTCAGTGAGTCAGTCAGTGAGTCAGGACAAAGAGTTTTATATATATAGATAACGAGTTCCACTTTAGTTTACTTTAAAAAAATATAACTTTATTAAAATAGAAAACTTAAAGCGAGTTGAACATCGGAGTTTGATAATAATTCAAGACTAACTATTAATGTTTTGATGTCGCTTAGCAAACCTCGGCTGTGAGCTTTTGGGGATTGAGCTTTGCGCTCTAATATAAACAGAGAGAGATCTTAGGGATCGCTCTTTTGAGTTGAAGAATATTTGGGTGCTAAGCAACAGCCTGGATTTGTGCCGCGTTGGCAGATTTGACCCTTGGTGGGAATAGCAATTCTAGCGGATGTTTATATTAACTGTTTCGATCGTGGGAGCGCTTGAATTGTTATTGCCACCAGCTTGTTATTCTTATTGATATCTTATTTCTTGATAGGGGGAATTTGTGCGAGAATATTTAGGTGGCTATGTGCATTACATATGTTACTTCCCCATCCATAAAAAATTAGCCTGTCCTCAGGCGGTAATATTGGGATAGAGTCTCGGTTCGGATTCGAGTACAATATTTGCAATTTCATTTGAGATTGGATTTAATTGGATATCATTTGATGGTGGGGCTGTTTCTGTTTGTTTTTTATACTTAACAATTATTTTGCGTGGTATGCTTTTATACTTATAGCTAAAATACAATACTAGTATGATTACAATAATTATAAGTGTTGTTAATGTAATAACTTGAAAAGTATTGTAGTGTTTTGTTTGTTGTTTTATAATTTCTTTTGTCTGTATGTAGGAAAGTGGTTCTAATTTAGTTACATTATTGTTTACATAAATAGCTTGTGTGTAATCTAACATAGTATTTGTGATCAATATTTCTTCTAGTTGAATTGAACAATTAAATGCTTTTATAATATTATTACTTTCTATTGTTATATCTCTATTTATACAATTTTGATTTAAAATGGATTTAGGTATGTTCCAAGTTAACATTATATTAGGCTCTACATATTTTATTTCAAAAGTTTTATGTGTTTTTGAATATCTACATTCGGTTGTGTCTTGATTTAAAATTCCTGTTATACATTTGTTCATTACTAAATCTTTCGTTTTTACGGTATATGCTTTATTATTTTGTATGAAGTATTTGTCATGTATAATTTCAGTTAAAATGTTTCTGTTTTCGTCTGGGTAAGGGACAATTTCAAAAATTGGTGCATTGATGATTTCACGGGGAATATGGGAAATTATCAAAATTTCATTTGTAGTTGTTTTCAACCATGTAGAAGTCTTAATATTTAAAATTTTTTCAGAGTTTACGTGTGTTAATGGACTGTGTTTTAGTAATTTAGGGTTGAATATGCCTAATCTTGTTAACTGCATTCCTAGCTCTATGTCCTCGATATATTCTGTAAATTCTTGTAGATTAAACGTAGTTATTGCTAATTTGTTGTCTGCTTCTTTAATATATGTTAAAGTTTTTGTGATTTCTATTCCTCTATTTATTACATCGATTATTTCATTTAGTTCGTTTGCTTGAACGCTATTTTCTGATAGGTTATTTATTTTGGATTCTAATTCTGCTTTATCTTCCTGATCTAATGTGCCAAATAGGTATTTATAAAATGTTCCCATAAAATTGATAAGGCCTCTTTTGTTTCGTTTTGCTATTCTTATGCCGTTCATTTCTCTTTCCAATTTTTCTGTTAAATATTGAATTTGGGATAATGTTTCAAATTCTTTAGCTTGTTTCATTAAATTATTAAATGTATTTTCGATTTTTGTAATATTAACTGTTAAGTAATGGTATTCGTAATTTATTGGTATGTTAATAGTTCCCGTTTTAAATATAAGGTAACCGTTTTTTGATTGAATTGGGTTTACTTCTAAGCTTTGGCCATTAGTTTGTTGGATGAAATACATTAGTAAGAATTGTATTGTGAAAAGAATTATTTTATGTTGCGGCTTCCTGATTTGAGTTGTCATTAGGCGATGATCTGGAATTATCGTATTTGCTCTTGTTAATTTTCTTTTTCTTTTTAAATTTAGATTTGTAATGTATTATTTTTCTGCCTCTGTTTGTCTCTTCGAAATGTTTTTCGTCTACTTGTCTCAAATTACCGGTCTTTTTAAAAGGGTTGGTTGATTTTGAACGTACTAGAGGTGATTGTCTATAGTTAGTATCAATTTGAAAATCTGTACGTTTTTCATTTAGTTTATCTATTTGAGATGTTTTATTCAGCTGTGTGTTATACTCTGGGGTTCCTGCGTATATAAAGATGTCTGCTGGTGTTCTACCTGTTGTATTATGAACGGTTTTGTGATTATATGTGTAAAGTATTATTTCAAATCTAGTAAGCTTATTTTCTGGATCTGATTCGCTATTTATTATTCTTAATTTTTCATTAACAGTTTTATGAAATCTTTCTACGTCAGATATGCCATTTTTACTTGTTGTAATATTTATATCGACTCCTTCAGTTTTTAGCCATATTTGTAATGCTGAGCACATGAATGCTGAATCTTTATCTGCTTTAATTTCTTTTGGTTTTCCCATTTCATTGAAAATTTTGAGTAATGCTCTTTTAGCTTTTAACCAATCTCTACCATTTACTTCGATTAGGGACGCAAATTTTGAATAAATGTCTATGCAAGAAAGAAATTGTTTATTATCTACCATATAAAAATCTATAACATATTTTTCTCTGGGATTGAAAGTTTCTGGCGTTAACTCAAAAGCTAACTTTGTATCTCTATGTTCTGTTTTTGCAATGTTACAAATTTGACATTCATTAATAATATTTTGGATTAGGTTTTGGTAATCTGGGTAATAATATTTTTCTTTAAATAATGTGGTTAGTTTCTGTATACCTGGGTGTAATAATTCTTTATGGGTTTTAATAACGAAGTCTTTGAATTCTGCATATGTTTGAATATCTTTTAATTTTTTTGTTGATCTCATTACTTTGGTTAAATTGTTGGGACTGATTATTTGTAAGAAGGCGGTTTGAAAAGTTAAGAAATCTGTTTCGCAATGAAAATAGATTACGCTTTTCTTTGTACATAAGTATTCTTTGATTAGTTCTTTGGCATGGGTGTTTGTCATTTCTTTATACATAATTTGTATTTTGGTTTTATGAAAATAATGTATTACGTTTACATCATTTGTATTGTGTTTAATAAATTTGATCTGCCTATTGTAGTAGTTTATTGGTCTTTCCGTAATTGAGATATAATTTTGATTATCTTCGTGTGCACTGTGCACAGTTGCTGCTGTACTGTTAGGAGTTTCTCCTAATAGATTTTCTTCAAGTTTGATTCTTGACAAGGCATCGGCAACATAATTTTCTTTGCCAGGGACATATTTTATGTGATAGTCAAATTCATTTAATTTGATTTTCCATCTTTGAAGTTTCATGTTTGGCTCTTTAACATTGTTTAACCAAACTAGGGGTTTGTGATCACTGAGGATTTCGAATTTCCTGCCAAAAAGATAGGACCTGAAGTATTTAGTGGCCCAAACAATAGCTAAAAGTTCTTTTTCTATTGCAGAATAATTTGTTTCGTGTTCGTTTAATGTTCTACTTGCATAGCATATTGGTTTATGGCTTTGTGATAACACGGCACCTATAGCAATATTGCTTGCATCTGTAGTTAACGAAAAAGGTTTTTCGAAGTTTGGATAAATAAGTATCGGATTAGATGTGATAAGTAATTTTAATTTTTCAAATGCTGAGATGTATTCTTTGTTATTTATGTCAATTGTTGCATTTTTCTTAAGTTTTAATGTCATGGGTTTTACGATTTGGGCAAAGTTTGGTATGAATTTCCTATAATAACCGCAGAGTCCTAGAAATGACTTGATTTCTTTCGTTGTTCTGGGTATTGGGAAATTGGTAATTGCAGTGACTTTTATTGGATTTGGTTTTATACCCTCAGTTGTGACAATGTGACCGAGGAACTCAGTTTCTTTTTCAAAAATTCACATTTATCCAACTGTAATTTTAAATTGGCTTCCCTGAGTTTCTTAAAAACTCTTTTCAATGATAATATGTGTTCTTTCAATGAAGTGGAATACACTATTATGTCATCCATGTAGACTAAACAATCTTTATAGATTAATTCTTCTAAAAGGTTGTTCATGCAACGTTGAAAAGTTGCAGGAGCGTTTTTGAGTCCAAATGGCATGCGAGTGTACTCGTAATGGCCATTTTTTGTCGAAAAAGCTGTCTTTGGGATTGAATCAGCATCCATTTGGATCTGATGAAAGCCTTTCGCCAGGTCAATGGTAGTGAAATATTGACATTTACCAAGTTTGTCTAATATATCATCCATAACTGGTATTGGGTATTTATCGTCAACTGTAATTTCATTTAAGTTTCGATAGTCAATTACTATCCTAAACTTTTGTTTTCCTGATGCATCACTTTTCTTTGGTACAATCCAAATTGGTGAGCAAAAAGGAGAATTTGATTTCCGTATAATTCCTTGATTTATCATTTCTTGCATTTGGATTTCGACCTCTTTGTCATAAGCTTGAGGGTACTTATAAGGTCGCTTGTAAATAGCATCTTCATGTTTAGTTTGAATGACATGTTTGATTGTACTGGTGAAAGTCAAATTTTCACTTTCCTTGTACTGTATATCTCTAAACTCATGAAGGATATTGGTTAGTTTTGATTTTTCTTCCTCATTGAGGTGTTCTAATCTGAACTGGTTACTTTCTATTAATTCATTTTCGATTGCAAAATTAAACGGTTGGTCTGATGTAAATGGCGGATCAAGGCAATCAAATTCTGTATCTTCCATATGAGATGGATCAACACGATTGACTGCGGTCTTGTCCTTTAAAATTTCTTCATGATTATATCTCATGATAAATGGGTAATCGCTTAGGATAACAGTTTCCTCTTTATAATTTATGTTTGCTTCGCAAGCTTCGAGATATTCCCTGCCTAATAATACATCGTAATTTTCTGAAAATTCGTGTATGTAAAATCTTTGATGTTGTGGGCAAAGTTTACTGGGGGCTAGGGAAATACATTGGTTTAAACAAATGTTTCCTTTTATCGTCTGAACTTCTAAATGACAATTTTTAATTGGGAAATTTAAAAAGTTCTTCTTCATTAAATTTATTGAGGAGCCTGTATCGATTACGCATTTGAGGTGAATGTTGTTCATGATTAATCGAATGAAGGGGTTTCTTTTAGTTCTTGGTCCGAGGCTGCGTGAAGAAAATTTTCAGCAGTATCCATTTTGGATTGACCACTAGAACTTTCGCGTTGTCTTTTGAATGGCTGATTTGACGTGTTGGCTGAAGTTTTGTTTTGTTGGTAGTTCATTGGGTTTTGAAACCTACCTTGATTTAGATTTTGTTGAAATTCTTTGTGCAACTGTGGGTTGCTTTGGCTTGGGGTTTGAAAGTTTTGATTGGCATTATTTGTGATTGATGGGCTTGCCACAGGATAGAAATTTTGAGAATTTCCCCTATTCCTGCGAGTATCACTACTGTTTGACGTAGTTGAAGTACTGGGTTTTGAACGGTCAGTATTGTTGTTTTCGTATAGTCCCTCTCTTTGAGCTACTTGTTTTAATTTGGTTATTGTTGTGATATCGTACCTAGCCAGAGTCATAAAAATTCGGTCGGGTAACTTTCTTGTTATAACGTCTTTAATTGTGTTATTCATTGCATTTGTATACAGAATTGTGTTTGAGGCTATGCCTTCCAACATTAATTTATTTGATATCAAAAAAGATTTGTACTCAAGGTCTTCGACAAACTTACGGATATTTCCGTTATAGTTAGTGTTATAGAGTCGTCGGAGAAGTTCCTCGAAGGGCGTCTGTGTTTTGAATTCATCGATGAGCGCGTTCCTCAATTGATTCCAGTCTGTAGCTCCAGATAACTGTGCGACTCGCTGTGCTGCTCCAGAGGTTTGTAGTTCGATGGCTGCGAATAAAACGTTGTGTTGTCTCAGGTCTTGGGTGGGGTAAAGCTGCATTATGTAGTCCACTCTTCTCACGAATGCTGTGAGATCTTCAGTTTGTCCATCAAAAGCGGGCACTTGCTTGATTTGTCCGAGAGCTTGCTTCAGGAGAAGCTCTGACAAAACCATTGGTGGTATTGATGGGCTTGCTGGGGTTGCCATGATTGATGTTGATTGGTGGATTTATTTATTTGTTCTTTTAGATTTTCTTTGTATTGTTTGTGATCACTGGGATTTCAATTATCCTTTAGCGGTCACAAAGCACTGTTAACAAAGTTTGTCACGTTTCGTAAGCACAAGCACTGATTCTGTTTCGCCTAGGACTTCAATTGTCCTTTAGTGGTTAATACTTTTCTTGTAACTTGTACACGCACGTATGTTCTTTGGCGGATATGTATTTTGGTTTAATAAAGTTCAACTTTGCACTTGACTTTGGATTTGCGGATCCTTAGTAGTCTTTTACTTTAGTTGATTACAAACACTTGACATATCCTACCGTCTGCGCCAATAACGAGTTCCACTTTAGTTTACTTTAAAAAAATATAACTTTATTAAAATAGAAAACTTAAAGCGAGTTGAACATCGGAGTTTGATAATAATTCAAGACTAACTATTAAATGTTTTGATGTCGCTTAGCAAACCTCGGCTGTGAGCTTTTGGGGATTGAGCTTTGCGCTCTAATATAAATAGAGAGAGATCTTAGGGATCGCTCTTTTGAGTTGAAGAATATTTGGGTGCTAAGCAACAGCCTGGATTTGTGCCGCGTTGGCAGATTTGACCCTTGGTGGGAATAGCAATTCTAGCGGATGTTTATATTAACTGTTTCGATCGTGGGAGCGCTTGAATTGTTATTGCCACCAGCTTGTTATTCTTATTGATATCTTATTTCTTGATAGGGGGAATTTGTGCGAGAATATTTAGGTGGCTATGTGCATTACATATGTTACTATATAGATAGCATTTTTTGACGAAAAACGCAAATATTTAACTTTAGTGTTTTAATGTTTTTCCCCGGTAATTGGACTTGGGTTAAAGACAGATTTATCGATTCAGCTGGAAAAATCCATATTTAGCGGGAAAAGGCTACATTTTGCGGGAAAAAGCTAAATTTGGCGGAAAAAAGCTAAATTTGGGGAAAATGTCAAAATTTAGCTAGAACAGCTAACCTGTGAGTTTTGTTAGGATATCTCATACAACAACAGAGTTTTTGGTTCTAAAAGTTAATTTACATCCGATTGTTCCTATGGCAGCTATATGATATAGTCATCCGACTTTGACCAAATTTGGTCAGAATGTAAGAGACAGTCCCAAACATATAATCTGGGAGTTTGGTTGAGATATCTTAAGAAATAAAAAAGTTTTTCATACTAAAGGTTATTTTGCATCCGATTGTTCCTACGGCAGCTATATGATATAGTAACCCGACTTTGACCAAATTTGGCCAGAATGTTAGAGACAGCCCCAAACATAGAATCTGTGAGTTTGGTTGAGATATCTTAAGAAACAAAAAAGTTTTTCATACTAAAGGTTATTTTGCATCCGATTGTTCCTACGGCAGCTATATGATATAGTCATCCGACTTTGACCAAATTTGGTCAGAATGTAAAGGACAGTCCAAAACATATAATCTGTGAGTTTGGTTCAGATATCTTAAGAAACAAAAAAGTTTTTCATACTAAAGGTCAATTTGCATCTGATTGTTCCTATGGCAGCTATATGATATAGTCATCCGACATTGACCAAATTTGGTCAGAATGTAAAGGACAGTCCCAATCATACAATCTGTGAGTTTGGTTCAGATATCTTAAAAAACAAAAAAGTCTTTCATACTAAGCAATTCTGTGACCTTTGACCTTGATTTTGACCCACTTACAGGTCGAATTTCGCAAAACGCCGTCTTATTGCAAGATGAAATTATCTCACCTATGTTGTGTGAAAATTTCAGCTTTCTATCTTTTACCGTTTGGGCTGCACGTTGATTCTCAGTCAGTCAGTCAGGACAAAGAGTTTTATATATATAGATAGCATTTTTTGACGAAAAACGCAAATATTTAACTTTAGTGTTTTAATGTTTTTCCCCGGTAATTGGACTTGGGTTAAAGAAAGATTTATCGATTCAGCTGGAAAAATCCAGATTTAGCGGGAAAAGGCTAAATTTTGCGGGAAAAAGCTAAATTTGGCGGAAAAAAGCTAAATTTGGGGAATATGTCAAAATTTAGCTAGAACAGCTAACCTGTGAGTTTTGTTAGGATATCTCATACAACAACAGAGTTTTTGGTTCTAAAAGTTAATTTACATCCGATTGTTCCTATGGCAGCTATATGATATAGTCATCCGACTTTGACCAAATTTGGTCAGAATGTAAGAGACAGTCCCAAACATATAATCTGGGAGTTTGGTTGAGATATCTTAAGAAATAAAAAAGTTTTTCATACTAAAGGTTATTTTGCATCCGATTGTTCCTACGGCAGCTATATGATATAGTAACCCGACTTTGACCAAATTTGGCCAGAATGTTAGAGACAGCCCCAAACATAGAATCTGTGAGTTTGGTTGAGATATCTTAAGAAACAAAAAAGTTTTTCATACTAAAGGTTATTTTGCATCCGATTGTTCCTACGGCAGCTATATGATATAGTCATCCGACTTTGACCAAATTTGGTCAGAATGTAAAGGACAGTCCAAAACATATAATCTGTGAGTTTGGTTCAGATATCTTAAGAAACAAAAAAGTTTTTCATACTAAAGGTCAATTTGCATCTGATTGTTCCTATGGCAGCTATATGACATAGTCATCCGACATTGACCAAATTTGGTCAGAATGTACAGGACAGTCCCAATCATACAATCTGTGAGTTTGGTTCAGATATCTTAAGAAACAAAAAAGTTTTTCATACTAAGCAATTCTGTGACCTTTGACCTTGATTTTGACCCACTTACAGGTCGAATTTCGCAAAACGCCGTCTTATTGCACGATGAAATTATCTCACCTATGTTGTGTGAAAATTTCAGCTTTCTATCTTTTACCGTTTGGGCTGCACGTTGATTCTCAGTCAGTCAGTCAGGACAAAGAGTTTTATATATATAGATAGCATTTTTTGACGAAAAACGCAAATATTTAACTTTAGTGTTTTAATGTTTTTCCCCGGTAATTGGACTTGGGTTAAAGACAGATTTATCGATTCAGCTGGAAAAATCCAGATTTAGCGGGAAAAGGCTAAATTTTGCGGGAAAAAGCTAAATTTGGCGGAAAAAAGCTAAATTTGGGGAAAATGTCAAAATTTAGCTAGAACAGCTAACCTGTGAGTTTTGTTAGGATATCTCATACAACAACAGAGTTTTTGGTTCTAAAAGTTAATTTACATCCGATTGTTCCTATGGCAGCTATATGATATAGTCATCCGACTTTGACCAAATTTGGTCAGAATGTAAGAGACAGTCCCAAACATATAATCTGGGAGTTTGGTTGAGATATCTTAAGAAATAAAAAAGTTTTTCATACTAAAGGTTATTTTGCATCCGATTGTTCCTACGGCAGCTATATGATATAGTAACCCGACTTTGACCAAATTTGGCCAGAATGTTAGAGACAGCCCCAAACATAGAATCTGTGAGTTTGGTTGAGATATCTTAAGAAACAAAAAAGTTTTTCATACTAAAAGTTATTTTGCATCCGATTGTTCCTACGGCAGCTATATGATATAGTCATCCGACTTTGACCAAATTTGGTCAGAATGTAAAGGACAGTCCAAAACATATAATCTGTGAGTTTGGTTCAGATATCTTAAGAAACAAAAAAGTTTTTCATACTAAAGGTCAATTTGCATCTGATTGTTCCAATGGCAGCTATATGATATAGTCATCCGACATTGACCAAATTTGGTCAGAATGTATAGGACAGTCCCAATCATACAATCTGTGAGTTTGGTTCAGATATCTTAAGAAACAAAAAAGTTTTTCATACTAAGCAATTCTGTGACCTTTGACCTTGATTTTGACCCACTTACAGGTCGAATTTCGCAAAACGCCGTCTTATTGCACGATGAAATTATCTCACCTATGTTGTGTGAAAATTTCAGCTTTCTATCTTTTACCGTTTGGGCTGCACGTTGATTCTCAGTCAGTCAGTCAGGACAAAGAGTTTTATATATATAGATAGCATTTTTTGACGAAAAACGCAAATATTTAACTTTAGTGTTTTAATGTTTTTCCCCGGTAATTGGACTTGGGTTAAAGACAGATTTATCGATTCAGCTGGAAAAATCCAGATTTAGCGGGAAAAGGCTAAATTTTGCGGGAAAAAGCTAAATTTGGCGGAAAAAAGCTAAATTTGGGGAAAATGTCAAAATTTAGCTAGAACAGCTAACCTGTGAGTTTTGTTAGGATATCTCATACAACAACAGAGTTTTTGGTTCTAAAAGTTAATTTACATCCGATTGTTCCTATGGCAGCTATATGATATAGTCATCCGACTTCGACCAAATTTGGTCAGAATGTAAGAGACAGTCCCAAACATATAATCTGGGAGTTTGGTTGCGATATCTTAAGAAATAAAAAAGTTTTTCATACTAAGGTTATTTTGCATCCGATTGTTCCTACGGCAGCTATATGATATAGTATCCCGACTTTGACCAAATTTGGCCAGAATGTTAGAGACAGCCCCAAACATAGAATCTGTGAGTTTGGTTGAGATATCTTAAGAAACAAAAAAGTTTTTCATACTAAAGGTTATTTTGCATCCGATTGTTCCTACGGCAGCTATATGATATAGTCATCCGACTTTGACCAAATTTGGTCAGAATGTAAAGGACAGTCCAAAACATATAATCTGTGAGTTTGGTTCAGATATCTTAAGAAACAAAAAAGTTTTTCATACTAAAGGTCAATTTGCATCTGATTGTTCCAATGGCAGCTATATGATATAGTCATCCGACATTGACCAAATTTGGTCAGAATGTATGAATGTCCCAATCATACAATCTGTGAGTTTGGTTCAGATATCTTAAGAAACAAAAAAGTTTTTCATACTAAAGGTCAATTTGCATCTGATTGTTCCTATGGCAGCTATATTATATAGTCATCCGACATTGACCAAATTTGGTCAGAATGTATGAATGTCCCAATCATACAATCTGTGAGTTTGGTTCAGATATCTTAAGAAACAAAAAAGTTTTTCATACTAAGCAATTCTGTGACCTTTGACCTTGATTTTGACCCACTTACAGGTCGAATTTCGCAAAACGCCGTCTAATTGCACGATGAAATTATCTCACATATGTTGTGTGAAAATTTCAGCTTTCTATCTTTTACCGTTTGGGCTGCACGTTGATTCTCAGTCAGTCAGTCAGGACAAAGAGTTTTATTTATATAGATTTATATAATATTAATATACAATTCTTAACATTTTTTATTAATAACTTATAAACAAATTTTACAACCATTTTATATTAAAAATAAATATATTTGTTCCAATAAAACAATTTTAAAAATCTTATTATTTCCATGATTGTGTTGAACATTATAGAACATCTCAAGCTCAAGGGTTGCATAAAATAAAGTTTTTTCAACATTTTCAATTTTTGTTTTTAATGATTTGAGCAAGGTATTCTCTTGTAAAGAGTGAGTAAAATTGCTTTCCAACTCACCTACCTGTCTTCCCCAGGTAAATGACTCAGCCTCTAAAAAGTTTATATTTGTTAACAGCTCTCTTTCTATTAATTTATGATGGAAATAGGCTAATGTGGAATGTTGATTGCTCTCAATGAAAGGCTTATCATCTTTATTATCAAGAATTTTCTTGGTAGTTTGGTAAGTATTTATTGTATGACCTATGGATCTAAACAATAACATTTTTCCATATTCTGATTCACCAGTTGTTAAAAATTTTATATAGTTTTCTAGATCTATCTTTTCTAAAGCCGTTCTTTTCACACCTTTTATTTTTTTAAATGTTTTCTCAACCCTATCAACTTTATAACAATACATTTTTGGACGAAGTCCAACAAACTCCGACATGGGTTTACCATTGAGCTCATCCTTAAAGTAACCCAATGTCTTTTTATTAACTTTTTTAAAATTATACTTATTAGCAACTTCATCAAAATAATCAGATGTGTCAAATTTTTTCTCTACATCACCTCGAATATCTCTGTAAAAATCATCAGTTTTTATTGTATAAATAAAAGAGTCAGTATCCATGTAATTTAAAGTTATATTTTCTTTAAACTTTGGTTTCATATAGTTATAATGGAAATCATACATTTTCCACTTTGATAAATCCAAAACACTGAAACCTAAATACATGGGTTTGTTTAAAAGATTTCTTAATCTTTTCATTTGTATTGCATAAAAATTTTCGTTTATTTTTGTTGAGCTGTGAAAGTTGGGTTTAGCAATTAAGGCCCTTGCACAGAGTCTTTTGCGACCTACTGTAAACGTTTGTGGTGGATCCCACTCAGTAACTAATCTTACATCCACCCTCTTCTCCACATTTTCCATGGTTTTACCATATACTGCATTATTTAATAATTTGAAGAAATCTTTTTCAAATGAATTTTTAGCATTCGTTCTATGCATAGTATTCAAATCGATGTAAGTCTTAAGCCAAGCTTTTTGCTTGAAACGTAATCCCCTATGAATTTTTTTCAACTGTAATCCATTACTCAAACATTGTTGTAATGTTCGGTAATGGATAACATAATTTCTTTTATTACCAAGGTCAGCAACTAGTTTTTCTACTTTAGCCGTCTTTGTTGGTAATTTGATACTCGGACAAAAAGGAAGATCATTATGATGATCATGAATATTGTATGGATAATCTAAGTCTACTTCTAAAATATATCCATTCTCACCATCAATAGGTATATCAACAACATTGAGACACTCTATGTCTTTAGAAGATAGCCACTTAAATCCATTATACGGTAGGGCTTGTGACATTGCCCAACCATATAAATTGTTTGCATCCAGATACATCAAAAATGTTCGTTCTTTGTTTGGGTCAAATGTTGATAAATATTGATTGTTTGCTTTGGTATATCTATGACAACATTGAACCAAACCACCACGAAAGCCAGATTGAATAAAACTACATATTTATGTCTGTTAGTAGCTCCAATTCAATTTTCGTTGACTTTAACATAGCCTCCCACGATAATCCTGGAGTTGTATAGAAATGGGCTGGGTCAAGGGAATAAATTTTTAAACATATGGAGCGGAAATTTTCAAAAACATCAGTCAACAGTAAAACGTCAGTTTTTAGATACAATTCCAAATAGTCTTTTAGTGTTGAACATGAAAATTCAGACCAAACCTTAAGTGCGTGTATATAATCTTCTTCAGAACAATTAGACTCTGTCAGATTGTTGTAAAATGATTCTCTTGTAGGTAGAGAAGTTTCTTGTAATCTATTTTCTGAATCTAAATATTCATTGGGAAAAACACCTTTTTTACGCATCAGTCTGAACTCATTTTCATGACTGAAATGTGATTTTATTGTTATTAATTGTTCATCACATAAATTAGATGCAAGAGCATCTAGACTTGATGACATAAATCTAAATGTGTCCAGAAAACGAATTTCTAAACTATTTGCGTTATCACACTCTATTATTTTTGATAATGATATATAATGTTCCTTGTTGATTGGAATAACTTTAATTTCTCCAGGCACATGTGCAAGTTCTTTTACAAATAAATGAGAATCATATTTGGTAAAATTATGAAAGAAAACAGGTATAAAATTACTCGTTCTATATGCCAAATTACATTTTGAATGAGCCGCAGCTCTGAATTTACCAGTAAATGACAATGATCCCTTACCCTATCTGCTAATAGAACACTCCCACAAATATGACAATTAATAGCCTCTTGAAAATCAGATTCTTCTTCCGGACTCATAACAATGGGAACTACCTTGCTCAAATATTCATTATTTATTTGCTTGAGATTTTCTATAAGTGAATTGAGAAAGCTTAAACCTGAATTTTTACCAGTTTCTAAAACAAACTTATCTAATCTACTATCAAATGCACACTTTATGTAGTATGCATATGCTATCGGTATATGTTCATTAATATTAACTAATGTAGAACTTACTTCAATATTTTTCGGTTGAAGAATACATTCAAAATCAGCATACACTACAAACGGGACCTGCAGTTGGTGATGGTGTTGGGTGAATTTAATTGTTGCTTCATTGGTAATGGGCAGCGTTGAGACTTTCCCATTTCACAACTCCCTATGTCTCATTGCAGCTCCCTCGCTGGATGAAAAGTTTAGACATACATTGCAGAACCATTGTCTCCTCCTCTGATTCCCAATTTGTGATGATATTAACCTACAAAATATCCATTCAAAGTAATTAGTATTTAATAATTCACTATTTAAATAAATAGTATACTTACCGAGACATATTTTTAATCCACATGTAATGAGCATTTCCCCCATCTTCTAGGAATAACATATTAACATGCATCTGTTGTTCAAATCCTGATTGGAATAGGGGTCCAATTATATTCCCACTCTCTTCGTCATATCCAAACACGTTGATGCTCACTTGAGGATTATGTTTGATGAATATTTTAATATCCTTTATCTTTAGGGGGAATGACAACCCAGTAAAATCCAATGTCAAATCATTTGACACTTTAATTTTATCGTCTGTGATCCTCACATTGTAGCTGACACATCTTTGAGACTTTTTTACAATTTTCAATGCCGATAGTAATGTCCATTTGAAACAGTATTGATCATTGTTCTGAACATTGATTATTGCTCCTTTGCTACTTAGTTTCTTTGGTAATGCTATGAATGAAGAACCAGGTATGGGTCTATACTGGTTAACATTCATTTCCAAACGGATTATGCCGAACAGAGCCCATCCACTATCCTTTTCCTGGAACTCTTCCATTTTAGCAATTATTTGCTTTGAGTGCTCTTCAAATAATTGATTTAAATCACTACTTGCATATGTGATTACCATTCGGCTTTGGAACGATTTTATTTCACTCAATGTTTCATTTTCTTTTAAAAGCACGTACTCAGCGAAAAGTTCGAAATTAACTTTCACTGCTTCATAATTTTTTAGCACACATACCAAGTGAGGAATGAATGCATCTCCTGCCTCATTTAAAAATTCTTCAGGGATTCTAAGTTCCGGTCCATCATTCAAATACATATAATGAAGGATTCGTCCCTTGAATCCCTGTGAAATCTTTTTGATTCGACTATCTACCGGCTCAATCGCTTTCATCTTGTGTGTGTCGGTACGAACATGATGATTCCATTGAGTACCCAATGGCAGGTTAATGTTACATGTGGGACAGTGAATTATTCCTTGGGTATTCATTGTTGTTGTTGTTGTTGTTGACGATCTGCTGCTGTTGTTATTGTTGTTGTTGTTGAGCTGATACTGTTGTTAGACTGATATTAAGCTGTTCTAAGCTGTTTTGAGCTGTTCTTGAGCTGTTTTGAGCTGTTGAACAGATGCTGTAGTTGTTGTTGTTGTTCTGTTGATGACACGTCCTCGAGCTGTCCTTTTCACTGCACTACACTGATATGTTCAAACAATTGAGTATGTCAAACTGAAAAATTTAAGCATTAAGCTCCAACATTTATACCTTCTGTTGCATACATTCTAAGGTGTATTTTTCTTAGACACCAGACAAAACCAGTTAAATAATTAATTACATCATAAATCTTGACCACTATCCCATATCTATCCCATATCTATCCCATGACTACCTCGTGTCTGTCCCGTGTCTGTACCGTGTCTGCCCCGTGTCAAACTCAAATGGGTAATTAAATTGTCTAACAATCAATGTATCTGTCACAACAGTCCACACATTCTAACCTTTTCACCTTTATGATCACTTTAATAGGGGTCAATTGAACCCCCTCCCTCCCCCTCCATCTACACACTCTAACCTTTTTCCCAACATTTTACGACTTTTGACCTTTTTGCTTACGATCATTTCAATTTCACTTTTTACCTTTCCTTATTCTAACCCTTTTCCCACGCTTTTAACCTTTTAACGATCAATCGATAAAATGAACCACAAAACAAAATCATTTTACGACTTTGACCTAATTTTATTTTACGACTTTTGACCTTTTTTTTTACGATCAATTAAAATTTTATTACTTTCGACCCTTTCTAATTAAAATTTTACGACTTTTGACCCTTTCTGATTAAAATTTTACGACTTTTGACCCTTTCTAATTAAAATTTTATTACTTTCGACCTTTTCTAATTAAAATTTTACGACTTTTTTATCATTAATCAATAAAAATAACAACAAAATCAATAAAATTTTATGACTTATCAATAAAATTTTATGACTTTTGACCCTTTTTTTTACGATCAATTAAAATTTTACGACTCCCCAAGCCCCAATTTGGCCTGGAACCCGCATTTTTATACTATTCAGCATCCTGCCTTTAACAGGCCCCCACCAAAGAAAACGTACACGGCAGACCCTGTGGGAAATTGGAGAGCTTTCAATCCTAGACTATACTATAGTCCATCTCCCCAACACGCGACAGATTCGCGCACCACCGGGAATCCGCAGGTTTGGCAAATGGGAACGATTGACCAACAAAAATTCGGTCAACGACCCCCGTATCCCTCGAATCAAAACCATCAGCCGACAAGGCAATATTACCCGCCTCCGCGTCCAAATGCCCCTAAACCACAACCGAAGCCAGTACCGATGGATATCGATGGTTCCATTCGCTCAGGTAACATCAATTACATGAATAGACCCAACGCTAACGACTATTCCGGGAAACGATCTGCCCCACTAAATGGGCCTCCACCCAAATTCCAGAGGCAATTTCACATTGCCACGGGGGTCCCAGAAGAGGTATTTGAGGGAGCTGAGGGCAACCCGTACTTCTTCGACCCTGAAGAGCAGGCCTATTTCGCTAGCGCCGAGTCTGAGGGAGCCACGGACCTTTATGACCAGCAATCCGAAGAAAACGAACAGGAAAGTGAGTCGTCTCCGGTAGACGCTTCGGACGTTCATTTTTTAGACTAAATGGGTCATCTCTGCCATATTTCCAATGCATCATGGAAGATGGCACCAAACTCAACTTTCTCATAGACACCGGATCAAACCAAAACTATATACAACCAAAATTAGTTCCACACCCAAAAAAGAATGGAGAGAAATTTTTTGCAAATTCTGTGGGGGGACAAACTCCAATAACTCACCATACTTTCCTCGCTCTGTTCAATAGCAGAGATAGACCCATAAAATTTTTCCTTCTGCCCACATTAAAGACCTTTCACGGCATACTAGGGAATGACACATTGAAACGACTAAATGCGGTTATCAACGTGAAGAACAACACACTAACGCTAGACGGTAATTACAGCATCCGAATGAAACAATTAGTAACACAGTCAGTAAATAACATAAAGCTCAGAATGGAGCATACGTCAAATAATCAAAAAAATCTCATAGATTTGCTCACAGGAAAGCACTCCAATCTATTTGCGGACCCAGACGAAAGACTAACCTACGCGACCAGAGTGTTAGGGGAAATAAGGACATCATCGGATGCACCGGTGTATAGTAAACACTACCCGTATCCAGCCTCTTTAAGGCCCGAGGTAGAAAAACAGATGAGACAATTGCTGCAAGACGGCATAATACGACCTTCACGGTCACCATACAACGCGCCTGTATGGATTGTTCCCAAAAAAAATGACGCATCTGGAGAAAAAAGGTATAGGATAGTCATAGACTATCGAAAACTCAACTCCGTAACCATTTCGGATAGGTACCCTATCCCCGAGATTGGAGAAATAATCGCACAATTGGGCGACAATAAATACTTTTCCGTACTAGATCTCAAAAGCGGATTCCATCAGATACCGCTTAGAAAGGAGGATATAGAAAAAACTGCATTCGCAATCAACGGTGGAAAGTTCGAATTTACCAGATTACCTTTTGGTTTAAAAAACTCGCCGTCTATTTTCCAGAGAGCCTTAGACGATATTCTGAGAGAACACGTAGGGAAAATCTGCTATGTGTATATTGACGATATTATCGTCTTTAGTCGGTCCGAAAACGAACACGCCTCGCACTTGGATAGGATATTCGCCACACTAGAAAAGGCAAATATGAAAGTGCAGATCGACAAGTGCGAGTTCTTCAAAGAAGAGGTAAATTTCTTAGGATTCACTATTTCGCAGAGGGGTGTAAAAACAAATGCTGAAAAAGTAAAAGCAATAGAACAATTTCCGGTCCCCAAAACACTAAAGGAACTTCGATCTTTTCTGGGATTGGCTAGCTATTATAGGAGGTTTATTCGCGACTATGCCAAACTAGCAAAACCGCTGACGAACTTATTGCGAGGTGAAAACGGACGCCTCCCAGAAAACATTTCAAACAAAACGAAAATAGATTTAAACAACGAAGCGATAAGCGCGTTCGACAAGATCAGACGTACTTTAGCGTCGCAGGACGTCATATTAGCATACCCAGACTTTAAAAAGGAATTCAAACTAACAACCGACGCTTCAAACTTCGCCGTAGGTGCCGTCCTTGAACAAGAATCTAGACCAATCACTTTCATTTCCCGTACGCTCTCGAAGACCGAAGAAAACTATGCAGCAAATGAGAAGGAAATGCTAGCAATAGTATGGGCACTTCAGAGCCTACGAATGTACCTTTACGGTACCGCCAAGGTGATAATATACACAGATCACCAACCATTGACTTTCGCTCTCAGCTCGAAAAATCATAATGGGAAACTGAAAAGATGGAAAAGCTACTTAGAAGAATACAACCACGAGCTAAGATATAAGCCGGGTACCTCTAATGTAGTAGCCGGCGCTCTTTCCAGAATCCCAGCAAATCCCCAAATAAATAGCACAACGGCGACAATTCATAGCGACGAAAGCTCTTCACATAACCTGATACCGGTTGAAAACGTCCCCATTAATGTATTCAAAAACCAGCTATTTCTACTGTTATCAGACGAGGAGGGGGAGTCATTCCAGATCCCTTTCCCTACCTTTCATAGGCACATAATAAAAAAGAAATCATACTCTGAGGGAGATCTAGTGAACATTCTAAAAAAACATCTAGACCCAAAAATTGTGAACGGAATCTTCACATCCGAGCACGTAATGGGCAAAATCCAAAATATCTATCCACAGCACTTTAGTAACTACAAAGCCAAGTACACGCAAAAACAAGTCATGGACGTAAATTCAGAGAGCGAACAAGATAAAATCGTAGTTTCCGAACATACAAGGGCGCATCGAAACGCCATCGAAAACAAAATCCAGATACTTAGCAAGTTTTTTTTTCCTGGCCTCCGAAAGAAGACGGAAGCCACGGCAAGAGCATGCGGGACTTGCAAAATAGCTAAATATGACAGACATCCGCCACATGGGGAGATTCAACCAACCCCCATACCAACGTATCCTGGTCAAATCATTCACATATACATTTACACGACCCAAAAGCAACTAGTTCTCACGGCCATAGATAAATTCTCAAAATACGCTCAAATAAAGCTGATAAGATCAAAGGCATCGGAAGACATAAAACACCCATTAAGGGAAATAATGATAGCATTCGGTATGCCCGAGCTGATTGTAATGGACAACGAAAAGGCTCTTAATTCGGCAGCTATCAAATTTTTGCTGCAAGAGCAGCTACAGGCAAAAGTCTATACGACACCGCCATACACCTCGACTAGCAATGGCCAAGTTGAAAGATTCCACTCGACACTGACTGAGATAATGAGATGCCTTAAGCTAGACAAAAGCACGCTAGAATTTAAGGAGCTACTCTTCAAAGCAGTTGAAGAGTACAACACGTCGGTCCATTCAACAACACAGAAAAAACCAATAGAAATTTTTTTCGGAAAACAACTAACAACAAACCCCCAGGAACTCCAGGCTGCTAGGAAAAAAATCAGCGAGAAAATAGCAAAAAAACAGAATACTGACTTAGAATATCACAATCAAAAAAATAAACCAATAAAAAAATATAATGTAGGGGAAGCAGTTTATGTCAGGATTGATAAAAGACTAGGGTCGAAATTAACACCAAGATACAAAAAAGACATAGTTCAAGAAGATAGGAACACAACAATAAAAACACGTTCAGGGAAAATCGTACACAAAAATAACATTAAGATATAATATCTATTCGCAGGTTACTGATACTGCCGACTTGTTTCGGACTGGCTACCATACTAGACTACACTCACTCCCAACCTATTCCTATAAAAACGGGAACGGAAGTTTTGCAAAACGGGACTTTCAAAATTATCCACGTGTTCAACATCGAAGAATACGAATCCGCGTTCGGTGATATATCGAACAGACAAACGAAGTGTACACACTTGTAAGTGGATAAGCATTTTTAACCAGCAGCAACAAATAATTGATTTTTGTGAAGAAATAAACATTTTAATAATCTACAATAGTTGAGAAATAATTCAACTGTGATAAAAGTAAACGATTAATATCAAAGTTTATGAAATCATCAAATTGATAAATAATAATCAACATTTAACTAAACCAAAACAAATCCCGCGCAAAGCGAGTAATTGCAACCGCACATCGTACACATACACTCTTGCATATATACATACACATACATACACAAACTGGAAAACCACTCAAAAACAAAACAAAAGCACTCAACAAAACAATAAGCAGAGGCTGGAGCCTACGTTGGTCAGGATGCCACCAGTCACCAAGCGCGCACGCGAGAACACCAGCACTGATTTAAAGGAGCGCCGCCAGTCTGAGGCAATGTCATCGCAGTTGATGGGCATGATCAACGCACGCTTCGATGAGCAAGCCAGTCTCCTGACAACCAACATGAGGGAGGCGGAAGAGCGCATTCTTAAAGTTCTCCTGGTCCGGCTCGACGACATGGCTGGTGAGGTAAAACTGCTCGGCGAGAGGGTCCGTCAATTGGAGTCGGAGGTTAATGAGCTGAAGTCCGTAAAGCATCGAGTGTCTATATTGGAGGCAAAGGTGTCTGCGCAGGTTAATGCGAACTATGCATGTGACCTTCGTATGCATGGCCTGCCATATGTGGAGGGCGAAGATCTGCGAACACTATATAACACCCTATGCGTCGCACTGAATCTAACACCACCACCAAGAATACGCGAAATTTTTCGAGCGAGGAGGAATGGGCAATCTGTAATTGATCCCGTGGTAATTATAAAATTTGATAGTCCACGTGAAAAAACAATGCTGCAGAGAGCTGTCGGCACTTATCAAAGAAGCACGAAAGAGAGACTAAGCTTGCATTTGCTTGGTTATGACTCTCAGGCCCCTATATACTTAAACGAGCAGCTCTCGAGAGAAAATTATTCTATTTTTAAAGAGGCAATGAAGCTTAAAAAGCTTAAGTCGCTCACTGCCGTTTTCACTCGTCGAGGTCTTGTACACGTGAAGCATAGCGAGAGCGACAGCGTGCATGTAATTGAGCGCAGCGATGAGCTTTTGAAGTTTTCTGAGAGTAGAGAGCATGTCTTGCGCTCTCCCTCTCCTATTGGCGCTCCCGAAACAGCTGCTGATCGCAATGCAGCTGGAAATTTTCGTTAACCTACTGATGACCCTATTTATTGTATTCGCTGATATTTATATTTATTTATCTATGTTTAAATTTAGCTTAAGAATTAGTAAGTTTTTTAATGTAAATGTCTGTTCTTCGTTTTTTACAAAATTTATGATCAATATATCGAATTATAAGCGTGCATTTCTAATCATATGTTATTGCAGTGCAGGCTAGTCTAAGCAGTTCTATTACGAGCAGTGTAGTTAGGGTATTGAGTAGAAGGCATAATGGTCTAAAAGTCGTCCACATAAATGCTCAGAGTCTGGCTAAAAAAATTTATGAGTTCAGGTACCTTTTTGTAAATTCTGATGTTGATGTTATTTGTGTGTCCGAGACCTGGTTTGTCCATAACTATTGTGACCTGTCAATTGTGTGTGATGGATATGATGTGTATCGTGCAGACCGTGTAGGGCATGCAGGGGGTGTTGCAATTTATGTGAATAAGAAACTTAGTAGTAGGCTTATATCCAAGCATCAACCGGACAGTGCAATAGAATATTTATTTATTGAAGTGACAAATAGAGAAAGACATCTGAAAACTTTAGTGGGTACTGTCTACAGAGCTAACAGATTTATTGACTACTCTCCGTTGATGGACGTAATTTAAAATATCTCTCTTGCTTATACAGACATAATCATTGCTGGCGACTTAAGCAGTAACTTGTTAACAGAGAGTCATTTGCTTGAGCAAATGCTCTCAGTAGGCCTTAGTGCAGTCAATGTTACACTACCCACTCACTTTTCAAACACATCTGATACCCTATTAGATGTAATTTTTGTAAGTGACGCCTCTAAGATTCTCCTGTATGACCAACTTTCTGTACCTGCTTTTTCTAGACATGACTTAATTTTTATGACATATGATATTAACATTGACTCTAACGACTTAACAATTAAAAATAGTTACTTTAAACATATTGACTACAATGATTTAGATTTAGAGTTAACTTTCTCCGACTGAACCCAAATATATAACTCACTTGATGCTGACACTCAACTAGATTATTTACAAAACAATATTTGCACCCTTTATGACAAATGCGTCAAGCTAAAATTGAAAAAAATTAAGCAGTCTCAAGCGAGCTGGTTTAATAATGACATTAAAGCTCAAATTCGTCTACGAGACAATGCATTTGTTCGCTGGAAGCGTTACAAAACGAGTGAGCTGAAAGAACGCTTTAGACAACTTAGGATTATTGTCAGTAACCTCATTAAGTCGGCGAAGCGTAATTTCTACAGTGCCAAGTTTAGCAATGCAATATCTTCCCGACAAAGTTGGAGTGATCTAAGGAGATTAGGGATTTTGAAAATTAAACCCCAACTTAAGACTGAAATTGACGTGCAAGAGCTAAATAATAAGTTTGTTCAAATCCAAGTACCTGAGGCTACTAACAACACGTACCTTAATGCTGTATCCCACTGTGATAATAGTTTTAGTTTTATGTGTGTCCGTCCTTATGATGTTTTAGACAGTGTCCTGGGTATTAAATCCAACGCAGAAGGGCTTGATAAAATAAATCCTAAGTTTCTAAAAATACTCCTTCCTTCACTCTTACCACATATAACCCACATATTTAATACAATTTTTACACCATCAATCTTTCCCTCAAATTGAAAAAAATCCAAGATTATTGCGATTCCAAAAGCTAACGACGAATTCCGACCAATTTCAATTCTGCCTTTTCTGTCAAAAGTTTTTGAAAATTTAATGGCTAAGCAAATTAATTACTTCTTAAGCACAAATGATCTTCTTAGCCCTAAGCAGTCAGGCTTTAAAAAAAACAGAAGTTGTACCACAGCCATCCTCAACATTAGCGAGGACATTCGAAAACAACTTGACTATAGTAAAGTGACGCTTTTAGTGTTACTTGACCACACAAAGGCTTTCGACTCTGTCAATCATGAGATCCTCTGCACTAAATTAACAAAACTATTTAACTTTGAAAATTCTGCAACTAAGCTAGTAGAGTCATACCTTAAAGATCGAGTACAAGCAGTTGTCTCCGGGCTCTCTGTGTCAAGCTTCCTTAGCACAAATCGTGGGGTTCCTCAAGGATCCGTGTTGGGCCCTTTATTATTCTCTGTTTATGTTAACGATCTCCCAAATGTGTTGTCTAACTGTGAAGTCCATTTGTATGCCGATGACGTCCAATTTTATGTAAGTCGTCCGTTAACTCAAATTAATGAATGTATCAATGTGTGCAATATTAATCTTGATAACATTTAGCAATGGGCAAAAAGTAATGGTCTAGAATTAAATCCTAGAAAATCAAAATGTCTAATTATTTATAAAAAAGCCATTGATTCTACACAATTGCATGAGCTGCGCATATGTGGAAGCCCTATCGAATATGTCAACAGAGCCGCCAATTTGGGAATTAACTTCAATAACAACTTGAGTTGGAGTAATCATATATCCATAGCGACAGGCAAAACATATGCGCAGCTCAGGCAGTTGGCTACATCAAAATCTTTTCTACCAATTCAGATCAAGCTACTAATTGCAAAAATGTACCTGATACCAACTCTATTTTACGGGGTTGAAATATTTGGCCATTGCAATGTGAACGACGTGCCAACTCTATTTTACGGGGTTGAAATATTTGGCCATTGCAATGTGAACGACGTGCGTAAGCTAAAAGTAGCCTTTAATGCAATTGCTAGATATGTATTTAATCGTAGACGATGTGACCGAATCACTATATTTGCCAATAAAATTTTTGACCTTAGCCTTAAATTGTGGATAGATTTTAGATCATTGATTCTTTTTCACAAGATCCTTGTTTCTAAGGAGCCTTTATACCTGTTTAATAAAATTAAATTTGCTGCGTTGCAACGCACAAACAACATTATATGCCCTAGAATTCAATTAACTAGCTCGGAAAATCACTTTTTTGTTTACACTGCCCGTTTATGGAACAATCTGCCTCACGCCTTGAAAACTATTAGAAGTGCATCGCAATTTAGTATTAAGTTTAAACGACATTTGCAGACATTAGATTTAGTAAATAATAATTAAATCAAAACTACTTAAAAATTTAAATAAAAATTAAAATTAAATTGAATGGAATTATTGTTAAATATAGTTTTACAGATAAAAAAATTTTTTGTAACTTGTATTACACACACATTGTGACTAGCACATTAAATAATAAGTTTATACTTGTAGTGCTAGGAATCCAAATAAAGAAATAATAATAATAATAATAATAATAATAATAATAATAATAATAATAAACGAAGTTAACAAAACTCATCCACCTTTCTCTTTTCTGAAATTCGAACTCATGAAATCGGAATCTGACCTCAGAAGACTCAAACCTTTCAAAAGGAAAACAAGAGAAATAGATGCTTTGGGAACGGCATGGAAATGGTTGGCCGGTTCACCGGACCACCACGACAAAGAAATTATAATTAATAAAATAAACGAACAACTTGAAAACAACAATAGACAGTTAATAATAAATAAGGTACTCAATGACAGAATTAAACAATAAAGCTTAATAACTAACAATATTATAAAGGCCACGTCGGAAAATAAGAATTTTATAGACGAAAAAATCTCTATATTGAAATATAAATTACAGATACTAAAGGAAGAACTAAATAACTTAATCCATGCCATAGATTGGGCAAAGACAGATACCATAAATTCTATTATATTATCCAATGAAGTGAATGTATCACAGATACAAAAATCAATTAAAACCTAAATTGTTCTATGTTTAAAACGTTTGATATAAACTTCAAATTAAAACGTTATAAGAAAAAAATAACAATTTCTAAAAAATATTTTTAAAATCAATTACACTGGAAAAAAATTATTTTTGTTAAAGTATATTTGGTTACAAATGAAATTAGAATACAACCTATAAGCATACAATTAAACTGTGAAAATACATGCGAATAATTTTTGAAACGAAAACGTAATTTTTGTAAATAAACCGAAATCTAATGGAAACTGTAATTTTATAATTTTGTTAATAATTGATAATGGAACAATGCGTAGATAAATTAGTTTGTGGGACATGGGGACTTGGTAAAGTATCAATTGTGCTTAAGGGGATTTTTCTAAGCTAATTGGAAAGGTCTAAGGTAGGAATTGGGTATAGACACATATGAGTCAAGCCACATCGAAGACTCAGCCCTTACAGCGACTGACCTGAAGAAAGAATATCTGACCTTAGTATGCTTTTCTCTCCGCATTAATGCGATATTTTAGTTTTTCTTTAGTTGAGCCCTTTTTCATTTGTGCAGCAGAGTTTGGCTTCTGCTTTTTAGTTTCAGTAGGGATCCTTAAATAAGATTATGTGAGCACTTGAATGAATTTCGCAAAAACCCACCCCACCGCCGAAAGAGCTAAGGCATCATAGGTTCCCGCTCGCGATTCTTTGTTCAACTCTGCACGCCTGCTGGTCTGATGACGATTGCGGCGTGTAGCAACAACACCCACGAAAACCTTTACAAATACCCGCATTGGGTCGAAAAAAATTGACCCACCCTAGTGTACATGCATTAAACAATAAAATGCACATCATTTTTGCATCTTGCTTTTATTTGTTCTTTTTTTTTTGCGTGTATGGAAAACGAAAATGAACCCTTATAAATGAAACGGTTACTAAACGGTTATTTCGGTTTACAGAGTTTCGGTTTAAAGGTTTCGGTCAGATGAAAATTTTTTTTTCGGTTACGGTTTCGGTTACGGTTTCAAATTTCAATCGGTTTTTACCGGTTAAAGGTTACGGTTTCGGTTAGGGTTTTAATCCCTGCTCAAAATAGACACGTACAACCGAGTACCATCAATAAACACACTATTCATTTAGTGAAAATCTATAATGATATACGGGAGTTGTTTCTAGATAATAAATCTAGGCTCTCCGATCTTCATTGGACTCAAGCTTCAGACGTTATCGCACGTCTTAGGAAAACAATTAGAATACTTAAAAGAGAAACATAAGATATTTCGCATGCAGTGCGGGAATTTGGTGGGCAAAAAATCCATCTACAAAGATTAATTACTGCAATCAAATTGGTCGACCTTAAAAAGGGACCATATGAAGACATTGCAATTGAAGTAATTAAATCAAAAATAATCGGCACAACCCTCTATAAAGTCCAAGATGAGGCTACGTTCGGTGCGATTATTGAGAAATTGAAGGATACAATTGTCGGTGAAACCTCCGACGTTGTAAAAGCAAAATTGGCAAATGTTTACCAAAACGGGAAAACAGTCACTCAATTTACTAATAAAATCGAAAGTTTGAGGAAGTTACTTGAATCTTCTTATATCGATGAGGGACTAAAATCCGAGCATGCGAATATTTTTATTACCAAGGAAGCTATCGGAGTTATGATCATTATTATTATCGATATTAATTAATATTCGTTGCGCTGCATACAATGTTGAAAAGCTCTCAGTAGCGATTGCTTATCAATACCCCTCTGCAGTTGCATTCCAATATCGGAATGCAAAGCTGCGCTTATTGGAATTGAGCGATATAAAAGCTCGCCATGCGGCCGCAGTCGCTCTCTTTCCTGTTTGACTCTTTCGCTGCTTGCTGTGTGCAAGTTCCCCTGCCAATTGGAATTAAATTAGAGGTGAATATTACATTTAAAGGGGAAACGATCCCATTTTGGGTTTTCTAATAAGCAATTGTTCTTTAGACATTGCGCCCACCCCAGAAGCTGGAAAATTTTATAATTTGTGGAAAATTATAAAAACCACAATTTTCGTGGTACAGCTGCTGCCGCCATTTTTTGGTCCTCGTTATATTTTCGCTGAAAAGGTATGTTGTGCAATATAAATTGTATATTTTGGCATAATTTTAAATGGTCTTTCTTTTTGTCCAATAGATTGGTTACATTTTTTAATAATAATCACCTACCCTCATCCACACTAGCGATCAGCTCTAACCTTGTTGGCCGGCGAGCCTAGAACAAGTACAGTGAGCCCTAGTGTGGATGCAACAATTTTTTTTGGAATTCTTTCATCGGCTATTGGCAAAACGCCAAATTTCACTTCTTGGATTTTTAAATTACGCGCCTAATAGCGCCACCGCTGGATAAAGCTGGAGCGCAGCTCAGAGCGAAAGCTTTTCTTCGGCGGTGGAGTCATCAGCTGCGCTTGCGCGCAATCTTTTATCCCCCCCCCTCTCATCTAAAAGTGTTGTGTGTGAGAACAGTGCCAAGAAAATCTGTGAAAAGTGTGGTGCCAAACGAATCTTGTTGTTGGTTTTTTCCAATAAGGCAATAAACTTAACAAAGGGTCTTGTGTATGCGTGACGCTTGTTAAGGTTAAAAGCTTGTATTCAAAAAAAAAGCTTTAGCGAAACTGGCCAGATCGGCTAATTTAGTTGTTCATACATTTTTTTCTTTCATTGAAAAAAAAACATATTAATAAATTATAATATCAGCATTAACACACAGCAAAGAGAAAAAATTTCAAAAATTTCAAATACTTGCGATAAAAATATATATTTTACATAACACACTCTCACACTAACACACACACATACATATGTATTTACCTCCATTATTTTGTGTCCGCCATTTGCACTAATTCCCAGTAGAACCACTAAGCAAACAATACATAGAGGCGTCAAACAAGCATTTTTGTGGTATCCGATTTTTTGCATAGCATGCGACCCCAGAGAGTTCGGCAAAAGACGAACGCTCTTTTCAGTAAGATCACAGAGCGCAAAACGCAGCTGAGAGAGAAACACGAAAAATGTTCAGTCTAGGCACCAGAACGATGAGCTCGCGCTACGTCGCTCTCTCTCATTATCGTTTCTGTATGTGAACACGCGCACGCTTCTTAGAGTGCGTAAAATGTAAACATGCAGGATCGATTACCAGTTGCGACATACCCTGTTTTAAGTACAAACTTTTTTTTTCATTTTCTTGGCCTTTTTTTATTATTCAATAACTTTTTACCACAAACGTATGGTTGCTAGTTAATAAATACTAAAAATAATAATTAATAAACAACAATAAGCAAAAAGAATGGGAAAAAATGTTTGTATTTACAACAGGGTATGCTCCGACGCGTGATCGAGCATGCTATTGCTTGTGAGCGGTCTCTCTCAGCTGCGCTGGGGTTTCATTGAAAAGAGCGTTCGACTTTTGCCGAACTCTCTGGGGTCGCTTGCTTTGCAAAAAATCGGATACCACAAAAATGCTTGTTTGACGCCTCTATGTATTGTTTGCTTAGTGGTAGAACCTTAAGGCATGTGGTGAACAAATTACACACATACTTCAGCCGTCAAAATTCAGGGGTAAAGCTACAGCCCAAAGTCTACTAAGGCTTCAGGGCGAGACACCTGAAATTTTTGAAGAAATTGTCTATCGTTTTTTCAGGGGTAAATTTTGCAGCAAGAGAAAAGTCCCTGCAGCCAACTTAATGTTTTTAACGCCGGGCGATAAATATCGAAAACATTAATTATGAGTTTCAAACCATATTTTTCTGTAATTCTGTATTGTTAAAAGAATTCATCAAAAATGTAATATATTAAAAAACTTATTTTATTAACTAAGCATTTTTAAAATATGGCAAAATGTTGTTTTATTATTAAGTATTTTTAACGTGACGGTTATCGATAAATACAAAGGGCTGGCAATACTATTATTGGCAATCGAAGACATTGCAGCCCTTCGTTTGTGTATTTCGTCATTGTGCAGAAATTGTCAAAATAAGGTAAGTTTTTAGCTATAAATATATGAATAAATGTTTATTTCAATTGCATTTGTAACCTAATAGATAGCGTGCCTTAATTGCCCGATGACTAAGAACATAGCTGTTGCAAGCAAGTCTAGGAGAGCATCACACGTAAGTAAATGAAACATACATATAACCAATTAAACATCAAATTTGGTTTAAATATTGTATTTTTTTTAGAATCAACTTGTAGGTGGCTCTTCAAAATGGAAAAAAAGAAGATTTGCAAATCTCCCAACAATTAGGTAAGAATTAATCCGTTTAATGCACTTCCAACACACAATTAATTTATTCTAAGTTTCAGAATGACCCCTTCAAGCGAATGATGTGGCCAGGAGGAATACAATAACATTTAAAGCTATTTTTAAGTTTTTTTTTATAAGTTAACAACATTTTTGTGTGCATAATTTTTTGCCGCTGATTCGACACAATTTTCCAATGGCCTTCAACAAGGGAAATTCAGAGCGAAAATTCCCACCCCTGAAGAAGCTATACAACATTTCGATACGCTTTTAGGGGTGGCGGCCTGAAACCTTAGCGGAAGCTTCCGCCAAATTTGCCGCCAGCTTATACCGAATTACCCCGCTCACGCCAATGTAAAAGCGAATTAGAACTTTTCCAAAGTGACTGCACAGCTCCCCTGAACGTTCAGCTGGTATTATTTATGTTTTTCGCTACAAAAGAGCCACCAAATAGAACCTGATGGCATGTGATGATCAAAATACACACAGCCTTCAGCCGAAAAAATGCAGGGGTAAAGATAAAGGCCAAAGTCTACTAAGGCTTCAGGGCGAGACACCTGAAATTTTTGAAGCAATTGTCTACCCAGTAGAACCTGAAAGCATGTGGTGAACAAATTACACACATCCTTCAGCCGTCAAAATTCAGGGGTAAAGCTACAGCCCAAAGACTACTAAGGCTTCAGGGCGAGACACCTGAAATTTTTGAAGAAATTGTCTATCGTTTTTTCAGGGGTAAATTTTGCAGCAAGAGAAAAGTCCCTGCAGCCAACTTAATGTTTTTAACGACGGGCAATAAATATCGAAAACATTTATTATGAGTTTCAAACCATATTTTTCTGTAATTCTGTATTGTTAAAAGAATTCATCAAAAATGTAATATATTAAAAAACTTATTTTATTAACTAAGCATTTTTGAAATATATCAAAATGTTGTTTTATTATTAAGTATTTTTAACGTGACGGTTATCGATAAATACAAAGGGCTGGCAATACTATTATTGGCAATCGAAGACATTGCAGCCCTTCGTTTGTGTATTTCGTCATTGTGCAGAAAGTGTCGAAATAAGGTAAGTTTTGAGCTATAAATAAATGTTTATTTGAATTCCATTTGTAACCTAATAGATAGCGTGCCTTAATTGCCCGATGACTAAGAACATAGCTGTTGCAAGCAAGTCTAGGAGAGCATCACACGTAAGTAAATGAAACATACAAGTTAACAGTGCAGATATTCCCCCTTGACTCTCGTCGCCCCTGCGACGAGCAAGCTGCACATTCCAGTCGCCGTCGATGTCCGTATTGCAGACAGTGCAATTTGACCGCCACATGCACGTTGCCATGCACTCCATGGCTGATCGCGAGTTTTGGGTCGTCGCCCCGAACTTGCTGATGTTGAGCAACAGCGGATATGGTGACCGCCGCCTCAGCGTAGCCGCTGCCTCAGCAAGTCAACGGCACTTGGAACGCTGACTCGACGTGCAGTAGAACGTTGGGCTGTAAGCGGACACCGCGACAGCAACGTCGCCGCCAGCGCGACCAAGACTTCGTGGGAATCAGAACTGGCCGGCGAAGTCAGAGCTTTGCGGACCGGCACTTGACTTAGATGCTAATATTAAATTTAAATTACGAATAAAGAACTTATAACGATTCGAATCTAAAATCTTATATACTTGGGATAACTGGGACTTTGCTGCAGCTAAAACGGAACACCCCGGATACCAACAATGTTTAGGTAATGTAGTCGGGCGCCCACAGGGCGCCCAGACTTAGAAGTCGGGCGCTCGCAGGGCGCCCGGACTTAACTGGCGCCCGAGCAGGGACCCATCTATTAACAAATGGGGACCTTAGCAAATAAGTGAAAATATGTGAAAACGAAAATGTGCGAAATAAAAGACGAGTGTGTGCAGTGTGCGTGAAACCCTAAGATTGCAAAGCAAAAAAAAAAAATGAAAACCGAAAAAAAGAATGAAATTGAAAAGAAAAATTAGTGTGTAAGAAAATTAAATCAAAAATGAAATGAAAACCGAAAAAAGAATGAAATTGAAAAGAAAAATTAGTGTGTAAGAAAATTAAATCAAAAAAGAAATGAAAACCGAGAAATAAATGAGCAACCACCCGCTGCGGAGGAGACGTTTCCTTAGCACAATAAGGCCAAGAGTGTTTAACCCAAGTGCAATCACGATCGTCATGCAAAAATATCTAATTGAGATAATTTAAAAAAAAAAAAAAAAAAAGAGGAAAATCTTAATTAAATAAAACATTCTATTCATTTAAAAATACCTGATTAAAGCGAAAAAAAAAGAGAATTAACTAAATAAATCTTTCCGTTCACCCAAAAATATCTGATTAAAGCAAATAAAGGAAAATAAAATTTTTTTTTCTCTTTGAAAGCAGTAACAAGTATATTCAAAAGACGAATATTCAAAATATTTCACACCTTCATTGTAACGATCGTGAATGCAGTTCAAAAAAAGGGTTAAAACGCGATAAAACCAATCCACGAGCGCAAACAAGTTGCTATAATAGTTAAATAACACACCCGCTGCGGCGATCTGTCCGTCCTTAACTAGACGAGATTCGCGAGCGCAAAATGTTACTGTGAAACAAAAGAAACAACAAACCCGCCGCGGTGATGACTCTATGAATCACGGGCGCAACCAAGGTTGTAGATAAAAAATCTTAACAATAACCGCTGCGGCAACTCGTTTGCGAGCGGCCTTAAAAATAAAAAAAAATGAAATAATAACGACAAAGTGGTCAGTGGTAACTTACTAGATACACTCAGTGTTATCAGCACAAAAGAGTCGCCTAGTGAGTTGTGTGATCAACAGTACCCAAGTAGGCGAAATGCCAAAAAGGAGCAATACGGTCCACCGTGCCCAAGACCGGATAAATTCGGAAAGGAAAAATTAGAATAAGAAAAAATAAAAAAAAAATTTAAAATAAAAAATGA
This sequence comes from Drosophila quinaria, assembly GCA_035047525.1. Classification (NCBI taxonomy): domain Eukaryota; kingdom Metazoa; phylum Arthropoda; class Insecta; order Diptera; family Drosophilidae; genus Drosophila; species Drosophila quinaria. Next base: position 214,267 of record JAWNPO010000028.1, read on the forward strand.
AACAAAGGGTCACGCACGCACAAGAAATTGCACGAACGCACTTATCACTCTTCTAGATTAAGTAATTTATTTTGTTGGCAAATCACTAAAATCGTTTCTTACTTTCATATAGAATCTGCAAATTGTGAGTGAGGCAAAGCAACCAACAACCACACACTACCACAACCAACACGTTAAAGGCGGAATTAGCCACAACACAACAGAAAACTCGAATAAGGGTGAGTGAAACATTTTCCATTTCCAAAAATAATAGACCGAAAATTTTCAAATATTAAACAAGAGACAAGAATTGCTAATAAATTGGTAAATAAAAAAAACTCGCCTTTTCCTAAACCCTTTTTGCATCTTATAAATTTTTGAGAGGAGCTGCGACTAAATTCTGTCCAACCTTTTTCCTCCCTCTTTTACCTTGTCACCATCAAAAAGTCATTGTCTTGTAGAGTTGCGAAATGGAGGAAATCAAAGAAACCCTCACCAAGTTCGACACGACCTTGTCCGCGCTACTTGGCCAGATGGCCAATATTAAAGAAGATATAAAAAAGGTTAGCGACAAGGTCATAGTATTAGAAAATGAACGCGAGAAAAACGCCCCGGTTGTCGCGCAACCCAAACCTCTGACACCGGCACGCAATGAATATGAGTTGAAAGATATAGCGACCTTGCCGGACTGCGTAAAAAAATTGCAGGCTTTCGAAGGCGAAGCTGACAATTTTGTTTCATGGATCGGTAGGGCCGAAGCTATCCTAAGGGATTATCAGATAATTAGGGAGAGACCGCTCTATCGGTCAATATTGTTGCACATTAGACAGAAGATAAGGGGAAACGCAGAAACAGCGCTTGCCTCCTATAATGTGTCTGACGACGACTGGCCAGAAATAAAGCGCATATTAACACTACACTATGCTGACAAACGCGACTTGAGAACTCTTGAATATCAGATGGGGCAACTAACGCAAGGCGCAAAGACCTTAGATGCCTTTTATGCAGCGGTTAACAAGCACTTCTCTCTCATACTGGGCAACCTAAAAAACGGAGATCAAAGCCCAGAGGTCACTAGTGCTCTAGTGGAATCCTACAGGGATAGGGCACTAGACTTCTTTATCAGAGGCCTGAACGGCGACATTTCCAAGTTACTGGTAATCCGTCAGCCAAAGACCCTACCAGAGGCTTATGCCATTTGCTTGGAAATACAAAACGTGACTTCGAGGACTCATGTTCCCTATAGGTTTGCGCCACCCCTTCAGATGTATCGGCCCCCTGTAGGCGGTCCCAGATACCCATGGCAGTTCCACACGAACCAGCCCACATCTAATGCCCAGCGTGCGGTAGGCTACCCTCGCCAAGGGAACATAGACTCCAACAGAGCCCCTCAGTACCAACACCGGTACTCGAGTCCTCGGCCAGCCATAAAAATGGAATCAAATCAGTCGGGCCAATCGTATCGCTCCAATCAGAGCACGCAGGGTAATATGAGTTTCAAACGAAGCCCCAGTACCTCGTCTAATTTGAACCCCTTTCGTAAATCCCAAGGGCTATACCATTTGAATGCCGCCCCGTCTCCAAACGACCCAGGTACAGTCCAATTCGATGGGAAGTCGAACGATGAACTCTACTATGGGGAAGCTTGTCCAAGAGACGAAGCCACCTCAGGAGACTGTCCGTCTCAACCAAATGACCAACTTATCTCTGAGGAAGTCTTTGGTAACACAGACAAAGTAAATTTTATGACCGACGCCTCTCTAGCGTTCCATACATAGAGTATGGCGCCAAAGATGGGGCTAAGTTGCAATTCCTAATACACACCGGTGCAAACAAGAACTTTATTAGCCCCCAAATAGCTAAGGGTTGCACCCCCTTGGCTAAACCATTTCAGGTTCAGTCCACAGCAGGTAGTGTTCAAATTACCCATAAACTTACAGACCTTACAACAAAACAAAACTTACAACACCTACAGGCTAGGAGACACATTTCTTGTCTCCAACAGACAAATAAAGAGCAAAGACAAACACCGGTTTAATAAAGAAGAGGTAAAAGAGGATGGAAGGGTCACTGTAAAGACAAAAACGGGCAAGCTCCTCCACAAGTCTCATATTAAAAGTTAATAACTAATATTAAAAGTTTAATGGAAATCATATTAAAAGTTAATGGAAAACGTTTCACAAACCTAAACATGAACTAAGACACTAAAAAATGTAGATCACATACAAAAAAATATCATACTAATTGTAGATATTAAGCGACAAACAAAAACAAAAAAAACAGTAAAAAATTCTTTCAAAAAACAAAAAAAAATAAAAAAGAGTTAGACATTAAGTAACAAAAAAAAAACAAAAGCAAAAAAGACAACAAAAAATTCTTTAAAAACAAATAAAAAAACAGAGGTAGACTTTAAGTAACAAAAACAAACAACAAAAAATTCTTTTAGAAAAAAAAAAGAAAAAATAAAACAAAAAAACAACACAAAATTCAAAAAAATTAAATAAAATAAATGGAAAAAGTTGACTCACCTTGCAACTAAAGTACCAAGGTAGTAATAATTAACACAACAAGGTACAAAAAATATCGCTAAGTCTTATAGAGACAAAATTTGTATAATTATTTTTAAGTTCCATATAATTTTTGTACACCTTCCTTTTTTTCTTATATTGTAAGCGCGTCCATACTACAACTAGTAGCTGCTCTCCACGTTTTTAAATACGACGCGCCGGTCATCCCCCTCCAACAAGGCATCGTATGGCGTGTGAACGGGGTATTCAAACTCGCACACGTCATCGACCTACGACAACTCCAGCAGGTCATCGACAAAACCACCAGTGAAGCTTCACTGATCACCGACGGCAGAATCGGAGCCCTGGTATGCCATTACCTACAAGAGGCTACGGACGGTATTGCAAAAATGACCGCAACAACACACCGTAAGCCTCGCTCCATCGATTGGCTAGGATCTGCGTGGAAATGGGTCGCCGGATCGCCGGACGCCTCGGACTGGAACAGTATCCTCCAGTCCCAAGACAACGTGATGAAAAATAGCAACCAACAAATCAGGATAAACACGAGGCTGTTTGATGTCACTCACGACTCGTTGCGAAAGCTGGACGACGTCGTCACGAGAGTAAATGCCATCGATGGAGACGTACACGTGGCCACTGTTCTACTACACAAGGCGATGATCCTGGTAAACCAAGTCAACGAAATCATGAGGGCTTGCCAACTGGCGAAGACGGGAGTCGTTAACACAAACCTTCTGGATCATAAAGAAGTGGAAACACTGCTAACGGAAACCCAGAGCCTACCATACCAAAATGTGGTGGAGGCAGTGGAGTTCTCCGAGCCATCAATACTGACCAACGGAACTTCGCTATTATACGTCCTTTCGCTGCCCAAAGTTGTGGACAGAAAATACCGACTACCATCACTGCTGGAAAGCAAGTTGTACTGGAGTATAACAAGTTGGCGATGGACCCTCAGGAAACGTACGCAGTACTGGGAAGCTGCCTGTCGATTGGAAACACCACCGTATGCCAGGAGAAGAACTTGAAGAAATTGGACGAAAGCAGTTGCATTCCCCGGCTACTGAAAGGAGGCCACGCCTTCTGTGACTACCTCCGGAATTACCAAGGCGTGATTGAATTAGTAGACGACGGCACCTTACTTCTCACAAACTTTAACGGTACAATCATGGCTGATTCAGGAAATCATCATCTAACGGGGTCGTTTATAGTCCAATTCAACAACGAAACCGTTAATATTGGAAACGTATCTTACAACAGTTACTCGTCCACTCATGTGATGGCTATGCCTGCTGTTTTAACCAAGGTCACCGCCGCGGGATACAAGCTTTCACTTAATTACGTGCATGATTTCCGCCTTCAGAATTTAAAAAAATTATCAACCATGTCCAATAACTTTCTATTTTCAATCATAACAGAAGCCGCGATGGGCCTGATTGTAGTCGCTCTATTGTACGTCGTGTGGAGGAAAATCACTTCCACTAAAGGGATTCCGTCACATCAGGGCATAGACGAACTGGAAGCACGGCCCTCCAGCTCAACCCCCCCGAAAGGCCCTTGATCTGCGGGACGCAGATCTTTGAAGGGGGAAGAGTTAACAGTGCAGATATTCCCCCTTGACTCTCGTCGCCCCTGCGACGAGCAAGCTGCACATTCCAGTCGCCGTCGATGTCCGTATTGCAGACAGTGCAATTTGACCGCCACATGCACGTTGCCATGCACTCCATGGCTGATCGCGAGTTTTGGGTCGTCGCCCCGAACTTGCTGATGTTGAGCAACAGCGGATATGGTGACCGCCGCCTCAGCGTAGCCGCTGCCTCAGCAAGTCAACGGCACTTGGAACGCTGACTCGACGTGCAGTAGAACGTTGGGCTGTAAGCGGACACCGCGACAGCGACGTCACCGCCAGCGCGACCAAGACTTCGTGGAAATCAGAACTGGCTGGCGAAGTCAGAGCTTTGCGGACCGGCACTTGACTTAGATGCTAATATTAAATTTAAATTACGAATAAAGAACTTATAACGATTCGAATCTAAAATCTTATATACTTGGGATAACTGGGACTTTGCTGCAGCTAAAACGGAACACCCCGGATACCAACAATGTTTAGGTAATGTAGTCGGGCGCCCACAGGGCGCCCAGACTTAGAAGTCGGGCGCTCGCAGGGCGCCCGGACTTAACTTACATATAACCAATTAGACACCTAATTTAATTTAAATATTGTATTTTTTTAGAATCAACTTGTAGGCGGCTCTTCAAAATATAAAGTAAGAAGATTTGCAAATCGCCCAACAATTAGGTAAGAATTAATCCGTATAATAATCTTAAAACAAACAATTAATTGATTCTAAGTTTCAGATTGACCCCTTCATGCGAATGATGTGGCCAGGAGGAATATAATAATATTTAAAGCTATTTTTAATTTTTTTTTTTATAAGTAAACTACAATTTAGTTTAAAATAAAATGCATTACAATAAAATAATAAACAATATTTTTGTGAGCATAAATTTTTGCCGCTGATTCGGCACAATTTTCCAATGACCCTTGCTGTAGGGAAATTCAGAGCGAAAATTCCCACCCCTGAAGAAGCTATACAACATTTCGATACTCTTTCAGCTGTAGCGGCCTGAAACCTTAGCGGAAGCTTCCGCCAAATTTGCCGCCAGCTTATACCGAATTACCCCGCTCACGCCAATGTAAAAGCGAATTAGAACTTTTCCAAAGTGACTGCACAGCTCCCCTGAACGTTCAGCTGGTATTCTTTATGTTTTTCGCTACAAAAGGGCCACTGGGTTGTGTGCAAACTCCAGAAAATCCACGATCCTAATGTGCAGTCTGAACGCAACTAAAAAGGAAAACAAATTAATCGCAGTGCTTAATAATTGACTCACAATTTCCTGTGAGCATTTCCGCGTACCTACATACATATGTATGTACATTTTTGTTCATACATATATGTTTGTACATACCTGCCGGCAAATATCGAATTTGCAAATTTCCAATTGCGCCATTCGCTATCCTAAAATTTTGGTCCATGTCCAATTGTTAATAAATTGGCTGCAAAAATAATTAAAAACATAACAAACAGAAAACCCACCATCAAATGTGCGAACAGCTGTGTCGACATACATACATATTACTTACCTACGTATTACCTACGTGCATGCGCAACACACATATAAAACACTTATAAACATATACGACATTTATCAACATATAAAACACTTATCCACATATAACAATAACATATAAAAGGAAAAAAAAACAAGTTCACAAACAAAACAAACAAAATAACATATAATTTTAATTACCAATTACCACAACACAACACTTCGTGACGGTGATCACCCGATAAACTATCGATGAATATGCAGTCCAGATCATATTCAGCAAGTGTAATCATCGTTTACACGTAGCTCCATTAAACGCAACTTTTCCTGAAAACTGCTGAAAGTGCAATTAATAAGAAAATTAATTAAATTCAAATTGTGTTTTGCTTGTGACTTGTCGTTTCATAAGTTCCAACTTAATAATTTTTTAAGACAAACTTATATACATTTATTGCTTGAAATTATTATTTTTCCAAATTTACATATATTTTAAATTAAGTGTATATATGAATATATCAGCTTCACAGTGTGCCGTTCCAATCGAAATATTTCTGCATTTCGTGTTGATCCACTGTTCCAATTCCGCTGTTCCTTTTTGTTGATTTCATCCATTTGCGAAACAACAACATTTTGTCGTGTGCTGCAATACATCGTGGGAACAGAAAATTATTTTCTGAAACTTGTGCTGACATTGTTCCAATTCCGTTGTTCCTTTTTGTTGTTTTCATCCATTTGCGAAACAACAACATTTTGTCGTGTGCTGCAATACATAGTGGGAACAAAAAATTATTTTCTGCAGTTCGTGTTGACAGTGTTCCGTTTCTATCGTTCCACTCCTATTTTGTGGAGTCTTTCTCACAGAATCGAAGGGTATAAATTTTCTCTTTTTTGCATTTGTTTTTTTTTTTTGCAAGTCCAAGAAAACATTGACTCCGTAGTGAGTCTATTATGTCCAGTGGAGACAAGCCTAGAAGGAAATCGGTATCAGATCCTACACGCAAGCCCACTCCTGGCCGGACAGTAAAACCTTCTCCTTCGTCGTTAAGGCTTCAACCTACAACGAAAGCGCCTACGCCCAACGTTAAGAAATCTCTTAGTCCGAGCAACAAATCCGAGACTCTAACTACAAAGATCACCCGTTCTATAACTCAAAGTCAGCAAGGTCGTAGTAAAATGGCTCTCAATGATTTCATTGCTGCCAGTGACCGGCTCAGCCATTTCGAGGCTATTCTTGCAGGTTCCTCTCAGACTGTTCCGTCGTTATCTTCCCTGAAGATCCGGCGCGACCAGGTCCAGAATATCTGGGCGATCTTTGAGCAGGAGTATGGGCGCTGCTCCAAGGCTCTGAGCGAAGACCCCTCCAATGCCAATGACTTGACAGCTATGCAAGCAAAGTACGCGCACTGCTACGCTTTTTATGAGCGATGTGCTTCTCAACTAGGCGATCAAATAGAAGACATGGAAACCCAGAATAGACTGCCCACGCACCAAGCAGCTCCTGTTTCCGGCGGCTGCAGGCTGCCTCCGTGTGAAACCGAAGTCTTCCATGCCGATTATTCACGTTGGCCCACTTTCTGCGATTTGTTTACGGCGATTTACATCAATAATCCGAGGCTCACTCCTGTTGAGAAATTATTCCACTTTAACTCAAAAATAAGTGGAGAAGCAAACGATATTGTTTCTAGGTCCCCGCTTACCAACGACGGTTTTGAGTCCGCATGGAGAAACTTGACGCAACGGTTCGAGAACAAAAGGCTGCTCGTGACGAGTCAGCTTGAAATTTTGTTCGGTCTCTCATCCATTCCGCACGAGTGTGGTGCTGCCTTAAAGGGATTGCAGGCCACAGTTCAAGGGTGCCTCAATGCACTGAAACTCGCGAGCGTTCAGACAGAGAACTGGGACTGTTTCCTTGTTTATATGGGTTCCCTCAATATGCTTAAACTGCTCAGCCAGAGGCCATCTTCTCAAAGATTGCACGAGTGCTCACAACTGCCTCATCAAGTTCAACTCCTCCAAGCATACAGTCCACTTCATCCAATGTTCCAAATGCTTAGAACTATTTAGCAGCAAGCGTCCAAGGCGTGCTTCTTGGTACGGCCATGATCAACATTTGCTATCAAGGGACAACCTACAAAGCAATGGCGCTGATTGATTCCGGATCAGAGGCTTCGTTCATTTCGGAACGAATGTTTCATCTGATCAAACTCCCATATCAGCCCGTTCAAGCACAAGTCGCTAGCTTAAATCAAGCAGTGGCTACTAGTCCATCGAAGTTATGTCACTTCAACATTGGCTCCCCATCAAAGCCGAGGACTCAAGTCGAGACCTCGGCCTTTGTTCTTCCACAATTGGCAGGGAATCTACCATCGTATCCGATTTTACAAAGTCTGTTGAAAGATCTGCCAAATGTTCAGCTGGCTGACCCCTCGTTTCACCTGAGCTCGCAGATAGATGTACTTTTAGGTGCAGATATCCTCCCATCCATTTTAGTTGGCGGCTCACTCTCAAATATGTGCGGCTCTCTACTAGGCCAGGAAACCATTTTTGGATGGATTCTGACAGGGTCAGTAGCAAAGTCGCCTGCCAAGGCAGTTTCCTCGTTTTCGACGAGAGTCACGGTCAGTCCAGCACAAAGACTCGAGAATCTTCTCACCAAGTTTTGGGAGGTGGAAGATCTACCAGTTAAACTGGTGAAGGAGTCTGATTCCATATGTGAAAAGAACTTTATCCGCACTACTAAGAGAAATAGTGCTGGCATCCTCGACTGAACCCTCCACGAGGGTGCCGACTGGAAATAACACTCCAGTAGCTCCTTAGAGCTGGTGTTAGCCAAGACTTTTGCTCCATGTATTTTGTATGTATGTATGTATGTAATTTTGCTCTTTAATAGCTCTGCTATATGCATGGTGGCACATGTCATGGTGTGAGGTACTTAGGGCTGGACTTAGGTGTAATGCGACCCGTGCCGATAGTCAACCTGGCTGGGGGCCCTAACCAAAAATAGCTCAGTCGTAAACGGAGCGTTCGGATACCTGGCGCCCTCCGAACTAGCTAGCCCTACCTGCATAGTGCGGATCTCTGTGCAAGCGGACCACCCCTTCTCCGCAGCTCGTGGGACACTAACATGAATACAATTAATAACAAAAATAAAATCACAAATATAAACAAAAACACAAATAAAACAAAGGAGCCTGGCACTCCGAAAAAGCCGACCGGAATCCTGGATTCCTCCTTCTCGGCAGCGGCAGCGGCTCTAAAGCCTGGCCAATGCTCAACAAATACAACGGCGACGGTCACCATGCCAGCCGTTTGTACAAACGGCGCTGGTCCAAGCAAACCCGCATTCCACTCGGGCCTTGGGGTAAAAGGAATCATCCTGCCGCCCCCCGATACCTCGGAACCGAAGCAGAGCGCTCAAAGCGCGGCCAAGGCTCCAGCTGGTACAGGGACGGTGGGTGAAGTTCCTACAGCCAGCGTCGGCAAAAAGTTCTCCTACACGGAGAAGAGAAGTGCTGGATGGGTTCTCCAGCGTCACTTAGCAAGCACAGGCTCAAACCGGTCAGCCGATTGGCTGAAGAAGGTGGAATGGGCGAAGACTGCTGCCCGACTACGATATGCAGTCACCTAGAGCGCTGGATCAAGCCAAGAGACAGCGCTCCCAAGAAGCACCCGGGCCGAGTGCAAAGAAGTCGAGAGTGCAGCAGGGCAGATCTTTTGCCCAGATCGCCAAGGAGAGAGTCCTAATTGGAGTTCTCGACCAAGGTAACGCTGCAATCCCGAGAAATCAGAGGAAGTGGGTGGAGACGGCTCTAGCCACCGCCTGCTTTGAACTGCTGGAGCAGGAACCTGGACCTCCCCCTGTCTGCAAAGACGTCGGTTGGTTCCAGGGGAACGTGAAGGTCAACTACCGGAACTGTCGGTTTAAAGGACTGTCTTCGGGGCATTTCATGCTTTCTGAGGCATGTCCGATTTACGGCGCGGTGCTATCGAGGGTGCAACCTAGACATTAAAATGTTAAGCTTCATTCAAGCAAATTGTGGTCGAGGCCGAGCTGCCACCATCGAGCTAGGTGTCCGGATGAGGGAGTCCGGACATCTGTTCGCACTGCTGCAGGAGCTCTTTGCCGACAACTTTCACCGCATCACGGGATTCCCTTCCGGGATGCGTGTGTTTGCGGATCGTCGTACTGGAGCTGATGTCATCATCGACGACCCAGATGCCATCTGCATGCCTGTAGAGCCACCCGTCACCGACTTTGGAGTATGCGTGAGTGTCTGTGGGAGATTTGGCACAATCTTCCTGAGCTCCGTGTAGTGCAAGTTCAGCGGGGATATAGAGCCATATGTCGCGTACATGGATGAGGTATTGATGCTGGCCAGCAGTTCACCGGTCATCATCGGTACCGACGCGAACGCTGCATCACACATGTGGCCCAACAAAACACCTCGCCTTGGCGACAGCTTGCTGAACCACAGCCGTGGTTTGCAGCTGTCCGATTGGATGTGTAATGCCCATGTCGGAGTGCTCAATGTACCATGCGAGGCCTATACGTTCGATAGTCACAGCTGGCGGCGAAGCGATATCGACATAACAATCGTCAACCATGCAGCGTCTATGCTTGTCACATACGACTGGAGAGTGGATGAGTGGGATACCAACGAAGATAGCATTATTACTGTTATGGTGACGCCTGACCCAAGTAACACAGTTGAGAGCTTTGCTCCTCTGCCATCCTGGAATCTCAACAGTGCTCATTGGCGATTGTTCGGTGATGAAGTGGAAAGGAAAGTCAGCGAATTCCCAGTGGCTCATACGCAGACATCGTTGGATCACCAGGTCTCTGCACTACGCTCAGTCGTACATTAAGTGTGAGAGCCACGCGACGTGTAGTTTGGTGGAATGCCGAACTATCCACTGAGCGCTGAGAGGTCAGGAGACTGAGGCGCCGGCTCCAGGATGCTTGTCGTAGTGGAAACGATGACGATGCCGCGCTTCTTACAGCTTCGTTGAGGACCACCTCAGCGAACTACAAGAAGTGTAGCCATGCGGTGAAGGAGAAGGATTGGCGTGATTTCGTGGGAAGGAACAGCACAAATGATCCCTGGGACGCTGCCAAGGACGCAAGTAGGATGCCAGTTTTGGATGCCTTCGCTTGGATGGCAGGCTGGTCCCACGTAACTTTTTTCAGTTGCGGAGTTGAATGCACTCGTTACCATCTCGAGTGAGGAGCCTCCAAACCTCGAGTCATTCGGGGAGCAGGCGCTCCCCTGGCATGGACGGAATCACCGGCAGAATTTGCAAGAAGGTATGGCGTGCCATCCCTTAGCACATGAAGGTGTTGTATGCTGAATGCATAACAAAAGGATACGTTCGCCCAAGAGTAGTTGCACTACTCAAGGGTCCCGATAAGGACAGGAGCGATCCTGGCTCTCACCGAGGTATCTGCCTGCTCCCAGTTTTTGGTAAAGTGCTTGAGGTTATCAAGGTGACGCGACTCGCCTACGAGATGTTCTACCGGCAGGATGCAGATGACAGTTCGGATTCCAATTAGGACACTGCGTGAAGGACGATTGGAGACAATCCGCAGTGTTGAGGTCAGCCGGTCTAAATACTTGCTCGGAAACATGAACACCAATTGGCCAAATGTAAGCCAAATGAAGTTTGCAAGCGATTTGTAACCGTAACCGTAAACCGTACGGGCCAGTTTGTGTTCAGCTTTTAATGCTGGAACACATCTCATCATTTAATTTTTAATAATTTTGGAACATTTTAATGTCCTCCGACTAACATTTTTGTCAATAACATCCTGTAGGTCACGCAAACTCCGTGTTGAATTGCTGGCCTTATTAATCATTTTCCTCTTATCTCGTCTGGAAAGTATTGATGGCCCTCCCCTGCGCTTATGGGTTCCATAAGATTCAGGATCCCTTAAACAATTTTAAATTAGCCTGTGTGTTTAATCTTATAATTCTAAAACATAAATTTTCCACTAGAGCCTCAGATAAGCCCTGTCTTAGAATAGTTTCACTATTGTCACATACTTCGATATGCTGATAGGATGTAGACCTAAGTAAATAAAGTCTGCGAACAGATACGGAGTCTTCACACCATCTGCGATGATACTGCCATCTGCAGTCGTATGAAGACGATAACTATTGATTGTTTAGGTTACTATTCTAATAGATATAAGTAGTTTAAGATAATTTTAGAGTTTTTAATAAATCTGCCGAACTCCTCGGCCATTAGTCCAAATCCTGTACACATTATTTTCACCGCGTCGCTCTGCCGATATTCACTGTGGCTCCTGCCAAATAACGCGAAATCTTCCTTTCACTGCATCCTTCTTCTTTGTAAGCGATTATTTTTCCCTTTTTAAGTTCTGTTTTACTTTTTTCACGCGGCATAGCTGATTTATTCTTATATTTGTCCAAAGCATCAACCAAATAATAAAGAACCTTCCACTTGCACTCACAAAACTCATTTAAAGCAAGTGGCGTTATAAATGTGAAACAGGCTAAAAATGGATTTCTCGCAAAAGCAAAAGTACCGTTATCTGAACGAAGTCCAAACTTCTTGTGCATTGTTGTTGCATCCAAACAGATATTTCATTAGTACATCGTAGTCGCAAAAAAAGTACAGCTACAGCAATAAAGCCAAGAAATGGGTGGCGTTATAAACATGAAACAAACCTTATACATTTATTTGTGTGTACATACAATTCGAAGGAGAATACACACTCGCACATACACTAAAGTTTTTTTCCAATATAATTATATTTTTAATTTCTTTTGCTGCTCGCGCACTTGACAATATAACTCAGGAGGAGCACTCAGCGCCAAAAGAGGAGCACGACCAAACGGAGGAGCATGTAATGCACGCTAAGAACGGTGAGTACGAGCGCACACACATTAAACACCCTCACATACACGCTCCCAGTAAACATTTTTAATCGCCAGAGAGTCTCAGGCGAGTCGCCTAGAAGTTTGAGGCGACATCGCCTTTTCATCGCTTTTTGATCTCCTTTTGTTAGAGAGTGAGCCACTTCCGCGACACTTCGGACAGACTCTTTATTGAGTCTTCCAAAAGACTCTTCCGAGACTCCTAGAAGAGTCGCGGAAGTGGCTCCTTTCTAACAAAAAAAAGTATTTTTTTTTTTTATTTATTTATTTTTTTTTTAGCTTTGTTTTCGTCCACGAATTTTTAAAAGCAGATAATGTAACAACAGTTCAAGCACATCAGGGGAATCGTAACTCAAACTTTAATGTTCGGGTCGGCAACTCTAACTAGTGAGCTACGGGACCAACACTTTGGCGAGCTACAAAAATTTAAATTAAATTGACTTAGGCGTGGAACTCATTTCGGTGTTTTTGGTATCGCTAAAAAATCGCCTGGAATATTCATCTTCCACAAGACGCTTTCCCGACTCGTAGAAGACTCTCTCACATTACTATATTTTCGATTGTCAGCTTTCTATCGCTAAACAATCGCCTAGAAGATTCATCTTCTATTAATCTCCTGCGAGACTCGCAGAAGACTCTTTTCGGCAATGGGCGAGTGTACAATCGCCCAATTGTTTGCTGGGCTCACACACATCACACAATTACACACACACACTTACTCACACCCACATAACTGGTCATCTCAGGTATGGCACCACTTAGTCTGCTGGCAGCGGAGCGACAGCGCAGTATCCCACTAAACATACGGATGCGTGAAGAGACCCTTCTAAAATGGCAGCGAGCATGGGACCAATCCACTAAGGGCAGATGGACCCACCGTCTCATCCCTGAGCTGAAGCCATGGATTCAACGTCGCCATGGCCAAATAGATTTCTATCTAGCGCAGATACTGACCGGACATGGATGCTTTAAGGCCTACCTGCACCGGTTCAAGCATGAGCGCAATCCATATTGCGACTCCTGTGGACCTGATGTCATTGAAGACGCAGAGCATGTAGCCTTCCACTGTCCTTCATTCGGAAGGGAGCGGGAGCAAGCGTTGGCACCGAATACACGGCTCACGCCTGATAACTTCGTCACCATTCTGACGGCAAGTAAGGAAGGGTGGGCAGCCATTTCCAGAATGGCAGCAAACATCATGAAGGAGCTTCGACGGCGGGAAAGACTCCGACGAGAGCAAGAAGCCTGAGCGTCTAGCACAACAGCCGATTTCCGCCCCGTGAAGTCATGCTTTCGGCAGTTCCGTGGGAGCGGATCTACTATACTTTAACCATCTATACTATACTATACCTTACACACTACCCCCTCCCCCATTAAAAAAAAAAAAAAACACACACATAAAACGTTTTAATTATTTTTTTCAAATTTCTTTTACAGACTTGAAGGCCGCAGTCCGGAGACGCTGACCGCGCAGGAGACGAGGCTAAAGAAAAAGCACGAGTACAACGTGCGGCGATTTGAGAGGTTGGCTAATCCTAGCAGCACTCAGGTTGTCGCACAAAGTGCGAGTGCTAAACCAGTGGCCACACGGACTGCAAGCACGCAAGCTGCAGCCACTTCGAGCAGGAAGGAAACTTCTTCCACATCGAAGACGGCTGTAGCACCTGTGCCCAACTCCCAGGCCACTGTGACAGCTGCTCCGACCAAACCCACCAAGAAGGAGGGACCGGTCGGGAAGCGAAAAGAGCCCTCTGCCAGCAAAAGGCAGAGATCGGACGACTCAGGGAAGGCGTCGGATAGCAAACGGCTGCGCCCAGAAGGAATTCTGGCCAGCCTCAGCTCCAAGCCGGAACTGCAGGCAGTCATCATCGACAGGAACGACCCGGAAGGGAAGTTCACAGTCGAGAACTGGCTCAAGCTGGAGGAGAAGATCAACCAGGCACTACATGACGCCATGTGCCAGCCAGTGAATCCGTTCCTGGCCGAGTTCGATGGCATCAAGTGGTTCAAGGGCGCCAAAGCTGTGGCCTGTGCCAACGAGGAATCCCTGCGGTTCCTTAAAGACACTATCCATAGCATTGGTGAACTTTGGCCTGGTGCGCAGATTGACGTCGTTCCCACAGACCAAGTCCCTGAGCGAACGATCATTAAGGTTTGGATCCCACCTCCAATCATGGAGGATCGAACCATTCTGGACATGATCAAACGCCAGAACGAAGACTGCGTCACAGAGGACTGGACGATCAAGAGAGGATTGGCCCGTGACAAAGGAAACGGCAAGGAGCTCTGGATCAGTATTGGTCCAGAATCCAAGAGCCACCTCCTGCGGAAGCAAGGCCAGCTGAAGATGGGAATGGGTAGCCTCAAAGCATTCATTCCCGGAGGCAAGGAGGACGCAAAGGATGTTAGGTCAACCGGAGAGACTGAAAGTGGTACAGATTAATCTGCATCACTCTAGTGTCCCTTCGATTGACCTACTACGGTACATGGACAAGGTGGGGGTAGACGTGGCTCTCGTCCAGGAACCCTGGATCGTAAGAGACAGGGTTTGCGGACTGAGTTCTCGCGGATATCACCTCCTTGTCCCACATACTGTGGGTAAGTCAAGAACCTGTATCGTGATAAGGGCTGGACTTAATGTTATCTTCTCTTCTCGTTACAGTAGCAGTGACCTGACGGTAGGATTATGCGAGCGAAGGAACGGGCCCAACCTATACCTGGTCTCGGCATATCTACCGTATGAGGAAAAAGACCCCCCATCGGACAATGTCAAAGCCCTCATTCAGCACGCGCAGAAGGAGGGTATCGACGTCATCCTGGGATGCGACGCTAATGCTCACCACACCTTGTGGGGGAGCACGGATACTAATGATAGGGGGAGTCGTTGCTAGAGTTCGCATTACTCACGAACCTTGTTGTGTGTAACAGGGGTAATCACCCCACATTCCGCAACAAGAACCGTACAGAGGTTATTGATGTAACCCTAGCGACCAACAGCGATTCCCTATGTATAGATAACTGGCACGTATCCAAAGAGTGCTCTTTCTCAGATCACTCCAGGATAGTGTTTGAAGTAAGATGGTCCCGAGAGGAAAAGTTGCCTTTCAGGAACCCAAAAAGAACGGACTGGGACGAGTTCTCACGGTATGTTAGGGACTCTCTTCCAAACCATCCAGTGGAACGGATGAGCCACCCTGACATTCTGGAGAGGTCCACCCAGATCGTAACAAAAGCACTCTGTACAGCCTTTCTCAAATCCTGCCCTATCAGCCGAACACCAAAGCCCAATCGCAGCACGTGGTGGACACCGGAGCTTGGCCAGATTAGGAAGGAAACGAGAAGACTGTACAACAGAGCAAAGGCAGGAAACTGTCAAGGTGATTGGAACGCCTATCACCTTGGCTTCAAAATTTTCAAAAAGAAATGCAGAAGAGCCAAAAGAGACTCATGGGCCGCCTTCTGCGAGGATCTGACTAGTACCACTGAAGCGTCCAGACTTCGGAGACTACTAGCAAAGGACCCGGCCAAACCTGGTCTCTTGTGTGACCAGGACGGCAATTTCGCGAAGGATAGCCAAGAGTCTCTGCAACTCCTCATGAACACTCACTTCCCGGGCTGCCTGGCAGCTGATGACGATAGTGGGACCTCCACTCTCACTATCAGCGGGGAACCGGGTGGTGAGATAAGCTTGGAGAGTAAGGCGACAATAGACGATATCGTTAGTGAAGAAAAGATAATCTGGGCTATCATGTCATTCCACCCCTACAAGTCTGCAGGACCGGATGACATCAGACCAGTCATGCTGCAGACAGTGTGTCAACACCTCCTGCCATGGCTCCTAGAAATCTTCAGGGGATGCCTCGTCACGGGATACATCCCAAAAAGCTGGAGAGAAGTGAGAGTGGCCTTCATTCCCAAGGCAGGGAAGATAAACCACTGCTCACCAAAAGACTACAGACCCATCAGTCTATCCTCGTTTTTACTGAAAACGCTGGAACGAGTCTTAGATCTGTACCTGAGAACTAAGCTTACACCTCAAGTTTTTAGCGGGGCTCAACATGCCTATCTTAAAGGCAGATCAGTTGAGACCGCACTACATGAGGTAGTTGGCGCAATAGAAAGATCCTTGCAGAGAAAGGAGTTTGCGTTGGCGGCCTTTCTTGATATAGAAGGTGCCTTCAACAATGTCAGGATCGAGTCCATAACGACTGCATTAGTCAAAATTGGCTCACACCCGACGATCACCCAATGGCTTGGCAATATGCTTCGCTGCAGGGTGATCAACGCCCAGCTCTGCACCTCGACAATAAGAAGGAAGGCTACGAGAGGAACCCCACAGGGGGGAGTCATTTCTCCCCTTTTGTGGAATTTTGTTCTTAATAGCCTTCTGTTAAGACTAAAACATACAGGATGCAACGTCACAGCCTATGCGGACGACCTTGTTCTACTGATAACTGGCAAATTTCTGCCCACAATCAGTGAACTTATGGAGAACGCACTGGGCCTGACGCTGCGTTGGGCAGAAAAGAACGGTCTGGGGGCAAACCCACAAAAGACCGAACTCGTTCTGTTCACAAGGAAGACTAAGATAAAGAGCTTCAGACTTCCTACACTAGGAGGAACGCAGCTAAAGCTATCAAAGGAGGCAAAGTACCTGGGAGTAATCCTCGACTCCAAACTCTCCTGGAAGAGAAACTCGGAGGAGAGGATGAAAAAGGCGTTACAAGCCTTCTATGTATGCAAGAAAACGTTTGGGAAAAGATGGGGACTGCAGCCGCGAATCATTCACTGGTTCTACACTGCAGTCGTCAGACCCATCTTAACCTATGGAGCTCTGGTATGGTGGGAAGCTGCTCGCACTGACTCTCACCTACGATATCTCCAAAAGGTGCAAAGACTTGCTTGCTTGGGGATCACAGGGTGTGTACGCTCTACCCCTCAAGCGGCCTTGGACGTCATACTGAACTTGGACCCAATAGGGGTATTCCTACAGCACTCGGCTGCAAGGAGCGCAGTCAGGCTGATGGCGCTAAGCCTCCTCAAGTCGGGTGCCAAAGGGCACAGCACTATCCTACTCTCGGTAGGACACACAGCTGTGGCTGAGGAGTACGACTACTTTGTCCAAGAACACAAATGGAGTGACAGCTTTACAGCAGTCATCCCGGATAGAGCAGAATGGCAGCAAGAAACCCCTCTAAGGCGGAACGAGCTGTCATTTTATACAGATGGATCAAAGACGGAAGAAGGCACAGGAGCGGGGGTCTACGCCAGCGACCCAGCTGTGCAGCTTTCTTTTCGTCTCCCAGATTGGTGTAGCGTGTTCCAAGCAGAGATCTATGCTGTCTGGCAAGCGATCAAGTTGATATACACCTTGGAGGGACCTCCAAGGAACATATCAATCTACATCGACAGTCAGGCCGCAATAAAGGCTCTGTCCATGAACACAGTCAAGAGCAAGCTTACCCGAAATACGGCCGCAGCTCTGAATCAATGTCAGCATCACTCCATCAGACTCGTCTGGGTGCCAGGACACATGGGAGTGTCTGGTAATGAGATGGCTGACGAGTGTGCTAGAGCCGGATCAGCGCTGCCGGCTAGTTGCGCGGTGGCAGATATATGCAAGCCTATCCAGTATGCACTTTCGGAACTAACAAGAACCGAAAGGGCGACGGCAGATAGACACTGGGCAGCGATACTGGGCTGTCTTGTCTCAAAAGCACTTTGGCCAAGATACAACCCACAGCGAACTGCCGAACTCCTACACTTCAACAAGAACAGGATAAGGTTACTGACGGGGGTCTTGACAGGACATTGCCATATCGGCCGTATGGCACAGCGATATGGTGGGCCCTATCAGGACTTCTGTCGCAGCTGTGGGGACGAAGAAGAGATGGAAAGTGTCCAACACCTTCTCTGTGACTGTCCTGCACTTCAAAGAAGGCGTAACCGATTCCTCGGAAAACCCTTCTTTGTTGATCTGGGCAGTCTCGCGAATGTGCGGCTAGAAGACCTGGCACACTTTCTAGACTCCACTGGCTGGTTTCACGGGCGGCCGTAGCCCAAAGAGACCAGCGGGCTGACAAAGAATGATTAGACGTATCCTTCCCTCAACCCTTCCACATCCCTTTCGATTCCTACAGTTTTATTCAGACATCGCAATGGGCCAATTGGCTTCTGGGTGCTCTCAACTTCGGTTGAGCTGTCTGGTCATCCTATCCTATCCTATCCTATACCTTACACACTACCCCCTCCCCCATTAAAAAAAAAAAACACCCACATAAAACGTTTTAATTATTTTTTTCAAATTTCTTTTACAGATTTCGTAACGGAACAGAAAAGCCAAGCGCACAAAGGCAGTGCGAGCCAAAGGACAAGATCAGGAGGAGTTGCCGGAGCTTCATGAGGGTGAGTACTCTTACACACACTCATACACTCCCACAAACACTCACACACACACTCACACTCCCACACACACTTTAGGTCCTCAAAGCGGTTCACAGCGATGGAGCACTGCAGGAGTATAAGGACAAGGTATCCGGAATACGACGCACAGGTGAAGTACTGCTGCCAAGTGCTAACACATACCCTGCAACTTCGAGTTGTGGACAGGTTTGTCATCTTTGCCCATTCTGCGGTGATATCTGCGCCGATCTGCAGGTTCAGGTCCATGGTGAGGGGAGGAAAGCGGCCTTCTTGTCCATCCAGGCTTCCAACTTTTGTTTTTGTTTGCCTCAAGCGCGAAACAAAAAAATTCTCCCGCCGATACTGCTGGCAACTTTCTATTGCAAGCTTATAAATCAGCTGTGCACAGGGTTGCCAGGCACCACAGGTTAACAGCTCGTTAACAGCACCTCTTGAGTATCGCATACCAAAACAGCGTTGCATACTTTTAGGTGAAACTATTTTTTGCAATTAGCCAGTAAATTCAAATATTTGAATTAATACAGTTGGCCATATCTGAGTTGAAAACAAGTATTCTCAGTACAGAAAGAGACAGAAGGTCACGGATCTGACAACTGCCAACCCCCCCGCTGCGGCGGTGTCCATGAAACGGGGCCCTGGTGACCGAGCAAGAGCGGTATAAATCGGAAGCAGCACAAAAGAAAAAGGAAAACCTCTGGCCAACGTGGGACTGTCTGAGAATACTTGATTCTTGGATAGCTCTCTCGGAGGATGGAGGAGGAGGAGGAACGGCGAGCGTTTGAGCGACGCTCAGCGCTGCAGCGTACACCGCCGACTCCGCAGGTGTTTATGAGCCCGTCAAAAACGCCTGATAAAAACGAAGACGTGTTGCCGACTTCATTAAAAGGCACACTATCTCAAATGGGAGATTTACTCGAAACCCTGTCAAGCTGGTTTAAGACCCAGAGATACATTACCGCAGCAAGGAGGGATGAGATAATCGAGCTGAGCTGTCTTCACCACCTGGCAATTGAACTTTGCAGTCCGGAGCAAGTAAATACTCAAGTTCAAACGACGCCGACGGTAGGAGCAGCATTATTTACGAAAGATTCAGCAAATAGAAGAGCAACGAAGAACAGCGACACCCCCAAGCGCCAGAGGGACCCAGCTTGGGAGCCACGTAAAACTCCGCCTAAAAAGAGCAAACGCCATAACCAAAACATGGCCCAGCAAGCAGAAGCTGACACACATAAATCCGCTACCAAGCCAACAATGCACGAGCGATCAACTAGCTCTAAAGCGAGATGGACCAAGGTCAGCGGTCGTCAAAAACCACGCGAGCGTATCCGATCAGACGCTATAGCAGTGTCTGGTGTGGGCGAATGCAGCTACTCGGAGATCATTAAAATTGTAAAAAACGACCCGTCACTGACTCTCGTCACTGAATGGAGATCTCCTGCTAAAACTCGAAAAAAAAACCCAGCGCATACCTCAGATGTGCTGAAGGATGCGGTAAGCAAGGCACTGGGCAGCCGTGCAGTAGTCAAAAAACTGACGGAAACATCCCAAGTTGAAATACGAGATCTGGACGAGCTTGTGACTAGGGAGGAAGTTGTGGATGCAGTCAAGCTTGCCTTGAACGATACTACTGTGAGCTGCGAGTCCGTCAGGTCACTACGGGTCCTTAGGGACGGTCAACAAGTGGCGACAGTGATGCTGCCAGCAGCTCAAGCCAGGGTGTTGGCAGACTTACGGAAAATCCGCATCGGCTGGGTTGTGTGTCGCATTCGACCTCTTGGAGCGGACTACACGTGATGTGCAGGCACACATTGTCATCATTAGTAAGCCGCACCACAAAGAATCTATCTGTCCGAGGACATGGGTTGCTGACACGAGCGGGAAAGCTGCGATATGGGCGTGTGGCGCCCCGTCAATCCTGTTTTCGGACACAAAGTCATTTAACGGCTTCGTGCGGGCAGATGTAGGTGGAAAATGCGTCTATAGCTGCTACATGGCTCCTAGCCTACAGCTGAACGCATTTACATCCATTTTAGAGGAATTGGTTGAGGACGCCAGAGGGCGATCTGGATTAGTCATCACAGGAGACTTCAATGCATGGGCAACGGAGTGGGGCAGCATGGTGACAAATGCTAGAGGCCGAGTTCTCCTTGAAACTTTGGCATCCCTGGATCTTGCGCTGCTCAACACAGGCACTCAAAATACATTCAGCAGAGCTGGCATCGGGTCAATTGTTGACCTCACCTTTGTAAGTCCAGCGTTGGCAATTGGCGCAGATTGGAAAATCAGTGACGTGTATACCGCTAGCGACCATGTAGCCATCCTGGCTACCATTGGGGATTGCTCACGTTCTGCAGGACACGGACTACCATACATGCATGCATACCGTGTAGAGCAATTCGACAGCCTCGTCTTTGCAGCAGCACTTCAATCAATAGCTACGGACGGAGATGCTGAGAGCAGGGCACGCCAAATCACTAGCATTCTAACCAAAGCTTGTGACAGTAGTATGCCGAGGCGTAAGCTCTACAGGCGACACCATGAACCCACATTCTGGTGGAACGAGCGTATTGGCAATGCCCAACATGCTTGCTTGCATGTAAGAAGGCGTTATCAACGTGCACGAGGGAGTCTATGTTTCAACATCAGACAATCTGAGTATAGAACAGCCCAAAAGCTACTCAAACAGGAAATTAGAGCTAGTAAAAGAGAATGCTTTCTGCAACTATGCGACTCTGCCGGGCACGATTCATGGGGGAAAGCCTACAAAACCGTGGTTACAGCTGTCCAAGCAGGAAAGCAGCACGCGCCGACAGATGCATCTGAGTTAAAGTTGATTGTGGAGACCCTTCGTCCTACAGGCCAATTTGTCTGCTAGAGGCTGCCATCGCCGAGGGAGGAGGTTTGTCCCCAAACCAATGCGGCTTCAGAAAAGCTAGTTCGACTATTGATGCAATAGGCAAAGTGACGAGCATTGCCTCACAGGCTATCCAGGGCGTAAGATGGCAGGAAGGCACCAAGCAGTACTGCTTAGTGGCTACGTTGGACGTGAAGAACGCTTTTAATACAGCCAGCTGAGACAAGATAGTACAATCACTGTCTGACTTCTGCGTTCCAGAGTACCTCCTGGAAATAATTAAAAGCTACTTTCAAGAAAGAGTTCTCCAATATTTCACCGCTGATGGAATTAAAACTCACTGCGTGTCAGCTGGAGTGTCCCAGGTCTCTGTAATGGAATCTCTTTTGTGGAATACAATGTACGACAGAGTTTTGCGGCTGGAGTTCCCTCCGGGCTCACACATCATTGGGTTCGCGGACGACATAGCCATAGTGGTGGTCTTCACCGAACCGAGGAGGTGGGCAATTCCTGTATAGCACGTGTGCAACGATGGCTAGCTTCTGCAGGACTACAGCTTGCAGCTCATAAAACTGAAGCAGTCCTAAGCAGCAGCCGTAAGAAGGTGGAGACTGCACATATAACTGTCGGCAGCGAGGTGATAACATCAAAACGGGCAATAAGATATTTGGGAGTGATGCTGGACACGAGACTGTCGTTCCTGGAGCACTTGGAATATATCCATAAGAAAGCTTCGGATGCAACACGTGCGCTCTCGTGGATTATGCCCAATACTCGGGGACCCAAACAGCAGCGGCGCCAGCTTCTCATGAATGTAACCAGGGCTATCATGCTATATGCCGCACCTATCTGGTTCAAGGCGATTTCGGTACCGAGCTACAGCCGAGGAATCTGCTCAACTTATCGGCTCAGTGCCATCAGAGTGTGCTGCGCGTTCCGCACCATTTCTGACGATGCCTGCAATTACTGGTACCGATAGAGGAGCTGGTCAGTGAGGCAGATTCAATTAACCAAGCCGTAAGCCCCAACACTGCCAGTGGGCAATCGCTACGCCTTACACGTGCAGACGACAGACGACGATCCATTGGGCGGTGGCAAGCCCGTTGGGACTGCTCCTGGAAAGGTCGCTGGACTCACCGATTGATCCCCAATCTATCATCCTGGCCCAACAGAAATCGAGACGAGGTGAATTTCTACCTAACACAGATGTTATCAGGACATGGTCGCCACGAAGATTCGGACGAGTTCCCAACGTGCGGGCGAGGCATAGTCGAGGATGCGCAGCATGTGGTGTTCCAGTGCCAGAGGTTCTCAAACCACAGTCGAAGACTAGAGGAAGCATTCGGCGCCCCACTCACCGAGGATAACTTAGTGAACGGAATGGTGGAGTCGACCGAGAAATGGGAGGCAACCAGCACTTTTGCGGCAACGGTCTTGACTGACCTGAGAAGAGCGGAGCGCAGCAGAAGGAACCTAGCTTAATTTAATATAGTATCTATAGGTGACACCTAGGTACTTGTTACTTGCCGACAGTTTATCGCATCCGAATATCGATTGCCAGCTAGCTCACGGCATTTCCAGGGATGGATAAGACCCTCGATAGACGGATAGTCGGGTAACATCAATTTATTTATTTCCTGAAATTCAACGGTCATCTGTTCTGGCGTTCCTGTTTGAAAAGAAGAGAATTTTGGTACTAACAAATTGCCAGTACCTGCGTCGCCCACTCTACCATTAGTTGATCCTGATGAAATGGGATCAACTCCCTACTCCGGCCACTCCAGACGTGCGTCAGCCCACCTCACCCCATGAAAAGGTATTTACTCCACTTTTTTCATTAGGACTTAATACAATACACTTATTTAATTAATTCTAACATTTCTTAATTTTCGGTTGTATAATTTCATTTCATTTTAGATTTTTAAGGAAAACCGAACTGAGACACCCTAGTCACCACCTAACGCGCGAGCAGTCAGAGAAGAGCTAAGAGGGACCCAGGGGCTGCTGACAACAAATAAATATGTTAACAAATATAAATTAAGAAAAAAAAATAATAAGTTAAACAATTAAGGAAACATATAAATAAATAATTAAATAAATAAATAAGCATGTAAATTAATAAATAATAAATTAATTGAATAATGAATAGCTAAATTGATAATTCATCAGTGTGTGGAATAATTTGTCGATAATTTGGCAGCAAAAAATACAACAAATATATTGTCGCTTATTTTCATATATGAGTGTGTGTTGTTATTTAATTAGTGGTGTTTTTTTTTATTTATTTTATTAAGCAGTGAATGTTATGCTTGGTGGTGCCAAACGCCACAGCAAGCGTACTGCAGGGGTGTTTTTCAAAACATACAAAAAGGTTATACTCCTTCTTCTTCTCCCTTTGATATTATAAAAAATGATTGAAAAAAAAGGCATAAAAATCTTGTAGCCCAGAGGCGGTGGCCAATCGCTCTTCTGGTGGCGCCCTCCTGCGTATCCGGCTCGAAACTTATCCTCAGGCTGTTGGTGCAGAAAATGCCCATACGTTGCTTGCCACTATATATGTATAAAAGGCAGTATTTAATATATTTTCCTAATCACAAATTCACCACTATTTTGAATTAAATATACCGACCCAACAGCTGCGAGTCTCACTGAGTCTCTCCATTTAGATTTCCACTGATTTCCACCACGAAAACTCTGCCTGTTTTATTTATATTAAATTTAAGCCTGGTTTGTGATTGCTTTGACATCCACGTTTTTCTTTTTTTTTTCTTCTTCCTCACAAAATCTGCAGTTCTCCTGGAAGGGAATCAGAAAAAAAAATACCACAAAAAGGGAAATTTGCCGGGTTGCAACCCGCCCTCAGCCCTGGAAATCAACAAGCAGCTCTGCTCCGCACAGTATTGTGCTCCTTATGAAAACAGCTGTGGTTGTCTCACGCATAAATAAATCAATTTTCCAGCATCTCCTAAATCCGGGCGCGATAAATATGCTGTTTTTCGGAGCGAGCCAACGGCGGGATTGCCGCATCTTCAAGCGCTCCTAGTTTTTGGGCCACCGCATAGTCGCTACCATGACAGTGACACTCCGATGCTGCTATGGATAGCACTGCAAAGTGCTGATTGTATTTCCGGCAGTTTCTCGTCCCACGTCGTCTGGTCTGCTCCAACGTGTGTACGGATCGCTTCTATAACCGACTGATTCAGATGCATTAGCCTGTGGTGAGTAGTATGTCGTCTTCAGATGCTTAATGCCATAGTGCTGCATCAAAGCTCCGAACTCCGAGGACGTGAATTGCTTCCCGTTATCGGTGTGGATGACCTTCGGTACTCCAAAATGTGGAAATATGTCCTCCTTCAGGATTCTCACCGTTGCCAGCGCCGTCTCCTTCGCGATTGCTCGGAGCCAGACGAACTTCGTCATGTAGTCTAGCGCGATGAGTACGTACGCGTTTCCGTGTCGTGATCTCGGGTATTTCCCTAGAAAATCGAGGTAAAGTTTCTGCATGGGTCGATCAGTGCAGACTTCCTTGCCCATTTGTGGTCTGCATATTTGTGCAACCCAAAACAAGTTCTCGGACCTGCACAGTCATCCTTGGCCAGTAGTAAAACTGCTTGAGCCTGGCCAGCGTCTTCGCAATGCCTCCGTGCATCCGATTCTCACCTTCGTGTGCTTGTTCGATGAGAGTGTTCGTGAGTGCTTCGGGTATCCACAGCTTCCAATGGAATTCCTGACTGTCCTCTCGCTCAAACTTGACGCGTTTGAACAGCAGGTCCTCCTCGACACGCAGATCTGGAAACTGCTCCGGATTCTCCTGCACGACCTTTACTCGCTCCACATATTCTTCATCATCAAATGCTCAAATTCGAACAAGTTGAGCTCCTCCACATCAAACGGACGCGACAGCATGTCAGCCACAACATTATCTTTGCCCTTGAGATGATCCACGTGGAAATTGAACGCCTGTAAAGATAAAGACCACCGAGCCAACCGTCCACTCAAATCTTTCAATGTTGTGAGCCATTGAAGACTTGCATGGTCAGTGATGACGGTAAAGGGCATAAGCTCTACATAGGGCCTGAAACGTTCAATCGTCTTTACGGCTGCTAGGCATTCTTTCTCCGTCACACTATAGTTCAGCTGGGCTGCTTTAAGTTTGGCCGAAAAGAATGCAATCGGTCTATCCCTTCCCTCGTCGTCCCTCTGAAAGAGCACGGCTCCTATTCCAAACTGGCTGGCATCGCACTGAATATAATAGTGCCGTTTGAAATCTGGATGCACCAGCACGGGTGCGCAGGTAAGTGACTTCTTCAATGCATGGAATGCTACTATTGCCTCGTCTCTCATAATAAATTTCGCATTCCCTCAGAATCCGTCAGAGGAGCAGACAAGCTGGAGTAATCACGGATGATACGCCGATACCATCCTGCCCTGCCCAGGAAACTTCGCAGCTGCCGAACTGTTTTGGCAACGGGATTTGGTTGATTGCCTCTACTTTCTTCGGATCGGTTCTCAACGCTCTATCTCCAATCAGGTATCCCATATACCGAAGATATTTAAAACAGAATTTTGACTTTCCCAGACCAATGGTGAGATTCGCGTCTCGCAGCGCCTTTGCGACTTCTCCTAATAACCCTAAATGTTCTTCCCAGGTTCTCGAGATGATTAGGAGATCATCCAAGTAGACGAACACCTTGCTTCGTAACGATTGAGGAATTACCGACATCCATTAGCCGACATAGACGCTGCGCTGCGTTGCATAGACCAAATGGCATCATGCGGAATTGGTAGAGCTGTCGACCTGGAATTGTGAAAGCAGTGTATTCTCGGCTCCAACTCGACCTGCCAAAACGCATGCTTAAGGTCTACGCTGCTGATGTACACCGTGTCATCTACCCTGCTCAGGATCGACTCGATATTTTGTAATGGGTAAGCATCTTTTATTGTTACAGCATTCAGTTTACTAGCATCTAAACACAATCGATTTTTCCCAGGCTTTCGAACGAGCGTCATCCGATTGCTCCAGGGGCTTTCACTTGGCTCAATTACACCGAGTCTCAGCATCTCATCTACTTCGGCAAAAAGTAGTTGCTGTATTGCGGGCGAGACTGGATAAAAGCGCTCCTTGATTGGTACTGCTCCTTCGATCAACTGGATCGTATGCTGCTCCAGGTGAGATTTTTCTAATCCTCTGTTTTCGTAAGCTAGAAACTGACTCTTCACCTTTTCCAGTTTTTGCTGTTGTTGCGGATCCAGAATATGAGGTTCAACGGGTTTGAGTCAATTCGGACTCAATGTGCTCTATGGATTTTACACCCAGAATCTCTGGTGCGAGCTGGAATTTTCGCCAAAAATCTACTCCTAGATACAGTGGCTGCTGCAACGTCGGACGTACATACAGCGTGATGTTTTTGCTAGTTCCATTATATCCCATTGACACGATGGTATGTCTGGTTCATCCTGCCGCTTGAACTGTCGATTGCGAGTGCTTTAACGTTGCTCCTATCTTATCCAGGAACTCGATGCCGCCGCTGCCGAGCAAACTGACTGAGGCTCCAGTATCCAACAAGCCGGCAATGGAATAGCCTTGAATCTCCACGCTCGCAAAGGCCCGCTTATCGCCTGAGGCTGCTGCTTTAATTGCTGCACACGCCAGATTCCGTTCCTGCCGCCTATCCTGGAATCGTGATCTTGCACGCTGTACATACTGTGTGGCCTCACAGAAAATACGCGCTCTTGCCTCCTCGTATGCTGCTTGCCGAACCTCCAATGGATACCGAACTGAGTGCTTGCCGTGTGGTATGCTATTTTTATTTTTATTTACTAATATTCTATTAACGCATGCTTTATCCTTTATCCTAGTGCTTACATCTACTATGCTTGGAACAGAGGAATTTAGTTTGTGCCTGTAGGATGGGAGCGCGACTCCTCCAAATGCGTCTTGCTCCGGCGGTGGTTTCCCTTATGACATCTGGAGCATTTCGGGAACACCGTTCCGGCCAGACCGCATTTGTAGCAGAAGACCGTACGTTCCGTCGACTCACACTCCAAAAACGTATGTCTTGCCTGCGAGCAAGTCCAGCATGTTAGATTTCCGACGACTTCACGTGGCCGATATAATGCCTCGACTGATTGTTCCTCTTCTTCTTCAGGTTCTGGCTCTGTTACTGGAACGTACGCCTCCTGGACATGATGCCGGGGCACCTTTGGTGGCAACAGAGGCTGCGCTGGTTTGGTCCATCTCGTTGCCAGTCATCGTTCCGCCTCATGGCATTCGTCCCGCAGCTTCTCCAGGTTCGTGATTGTCATGGGATATATCACACGCGAAATGCCATTTTTGATGTTTATTTTTATCGTCTTTATCAGGTCGTAATCCGAGAATGGAGTGGACAACCTCGAGCGCAGCGATATCATCTCCTGGAGGTAATCGTCGATACTCTCTTCTGGCCGCTGCTTTCGCTCCCGAAGATCTTGCTCCTGCTCAAAGCTGGACTTGCGACTCTGGAAATGCTGCTCCAGACAATAGCGCAGATTTGGCCAATCGAGGATTGGAGTGGTGCGGACATGGGTCTAGAACCAGTCTCGCGCTCTGCCATCTACGAGCGCTTGGAAATCTGACCACGGTACGTTGTATACTTTCTGCATGTGCTCGACTCTGAATATAAATTCTTTTACAGGCATTGATTTGGGACTACCGTCAAACAGGATTCCCTATCGCTAAATCTTTATAGGATCTGCTCGTCGCTGAGTGCTTTTCGGTGCACGCATTTTGCCTTGCTGCTCGCTGTTACGCTCGGTGTACCCCCTCTGATCTGCCTCACGCACACGATCACCATCCCAGTGAGTCGGTGGAATCGAGGCTGCACCAGCCGTGTCTCCAAATAGTGCTGGAGGGGGAACTGAGAACATCAGCGCTGTTCCTGCTCCGAAAAATGCTGTTGGTGGTGGCACATTGAACGATGAGGGGATTATTGGATGTGTCAGAGGATTCGTTTGAGGCTCTAGTGGCGGTGATGGTTTCGGTGGCTGCGTCGGCTCCGGTGGAGGCGGTTGGCT
Source organism: Drosophila quinaria (assembly GCA_035047525.1). NCBI lineage: Eukaryota > Metazoa > Arthropoda > Insecta > Diptera > Drosophilidae > Drosophila > Drosophila quinaria. The sequence continues at coordinate 243,117 of JAWNPO010000028.1, forward strand.
TGGCCTCACCAACTATTGTATGTCCATCATGAAATTTAGCATCTCCCGTCTCATCTCATCCTTGAAATTGGACAACTCACTGGACTGTGCACTGCGGTAAGTTTCTTGAGCTTGCAGCAGAGCAATATTGATCGCTGATTTCAATTCACTCGACAGGGGTATGGCTTTCACATCTCTGCCCGGCTGTCGAGTCTCTTTCCTCCTTTTTCTTTTCCCACGAACTATGAGACATTGCTTCCCTGCGAGTTACAACTAACAGGCCTGTTTTATAACTATCCCTAAGTTTTTCTATCTCTTTCCTATGAAGAAGTGCTTTTACCATATAGTAAGTTTATAATTTAATTTTTAAATTTATTGTTATTTATTGAATTATTATGTTATTGTTTTATTTTTTTTTTTAAATTATCTATTGAGTTTTTTACGTCTTAAATTTTATAATTTAGGCTGTAATAAAACTACCATAATCCAAGCCAAATTATTATGATTATAATTTGAATTAGGATAACGATAATTTAATTGCCGTAATATATATTTTATAATTTCATTTTAAGCATTAATGTACTTACACGACACAATTAGAAACCAAGACAGCATAAAATAGTATAAGTTAACATAAATAGGCATAAGTACCTGTATTACATATATTACATCTAAATACAAATGCTCACAAATATTCACATTAACAACAAGCATACACTGTTTTCCTTGATTTAATATTCTAGCCTGAAAGTCTTTCGTTTTATTTTTATTTTAATATTCAAAAATCTGTATATTTTATATTTTCAGACACACATACTTAAAGACGGGGGTGAAATGCAACTAACAACACGACTGGGCATCGATCAGAATGACAATGACTCATCGTTCTTGACCGGATTCACAACGCTTCCTTCTCCTTGCTTTTCCAGGAACGCCAGAATGTCTTGTAATTTGGACTATTTCATAAAAACAAAAGGATAATAGCCTGAAGGACTATTGCAGACAGTAAGTAATTTTTAAACATTCATTCCTTAATTTTCATGTACATTCATGTGCTATCTTTTTAGCAATTGACTTTGCATCGACGGCGACGCGGCTTTGGACTGAATGATTCCATTCCGGGACCAGCCGATGCGCGATCAAAAGCCAATTGGATTTCAGTACCGAAGCCCCTCTACCCGGCAACTTCACGTTGGCCGAATATTGCCCATCGACGGCAACGCAGTTTTGGGCACGTTATAGCCCATCCTGGGACCAGCCGAAAGACAATTTCTGCTATTGCGGGTAGCACTAATTACGAGTTCCATTATGGCAACTACGGTGGATCTATGGCTCCATCTCGCGGACCAACAACTTCAGCGAAACTTCTGGATAATTCGGACAACTGTTTGCTATGGTAAAATTAATTTTGCAATTTCGGATTACAACAGACATTTAACGATTCTCCTATTTTCAGCTTGGGCGCCATGTATTACTTGCCGACAGTTTATCGCATCCGAATATCGATTGCCAGCTAGCTCACGGCATTTCCAGGGTTGGATAAGACCCTCGATAGACGGATAGTCGGGTAACATCAATTTATTTATTTCCTGAAATTCAACGGTCATCTGTTCTGGCGTTCCTGTTTGAAAAAAAGGGAATTTTGGTTCTAACAAATTGCCAGTACCTGCGTCGCCCACCCTACCATTAGTTGATCCTGATGAAGAGAAGAGCTATGAGGGACCCAGGGGCTGCTGACAACAAATAAATATGTTAACAAATATAAATTAACAAAAATAAATAATAAGTTAAACAATTAACGAAACATATATGTAAATAAATAATTAAATAAATAAATAAATAGTAATTAAATAAACATGTAAATTAATAAATTAATTGAATAATGAATTGCTGAATTGATAATTCATCAGTGTGTGGAATAATTTGTCGATAATTTGGCAGAAAAAAATACAACAAATATATTGTCGCTTATTTTCATATATGTGTGTGTGTTGTTATTTAATTAGTGGTGTTTTTTTTAAATTATTTTTTTAAGCAGTGAATGTTTTGCTTGGTGGTGCCAAACGCCACAGCAAGCGTACTGCAGGGGTGTTTTTCAAAACATACAAAAAGGTTATGCTCCTTCTTCTTCTCCCTTTGATATTATAAAAAATGATTGAAAAAAAAAGGCATAAAAACTTTGTAGCCACCCAGAGGCGGTGGCCAATCGCTCTTCTGGTGGCGCCCTCCTGCGTATCCGGCTCGAAACTTATCCTCAGGCTGTTGGTGCAGAAAATGCCCATACGCTGCTTGCCACTATATATATTTTCCTAATAACAAATTCACCACTATTTTGAATTAAATATACCGACCCAACAGCTGCGAGTCTCACTGAGTCTCTCCGTTTAGATTTCCACTGATTTCCACCACGAAAATTCTGCCTCTTTTATTTATATTAAATTTAAGCCAGGTTTGTGATGGCTTTCACATCCACGTTTTTCTTTTTTTTTCATCTTCCTCACAAAATCTGCAGTTCTCCTGGAAGGGAATCAGAAAAAACAAGTGGGAAAGGCTATAGTCGAGCGCCCGACTCTAGGATACCCGTTACTTATTTTAATGAATTTTTTAATATTTTTTTTGCATGCTTTTAGGCACTTATATTTTTTAAAAACTTTAATTAGTCATTGTTAATTAGTTACCCATTGTTCAATTTCTCCAATCTTGTTGCGATTTAGGAGGATGATAGTAATTAACAGTATGTAACGACAACTACAAAAAAAAAACATTATACCTTAAAATCCGTGCGAATCGTGGTTTTTTCGCAATTTGCGAAGGCGGAAAGGGGCGTGGCAAAATTTTGAAACAAACTTTATCTGCATGGGGTTTATAGATATCTGTGTTCCAAATTTGGTTGCTCTAGCTTATATAGTCTCTGAGATCTAGGCGCTCACACGGACGGACAGACGGACAGACAGACGGACAGACAGACGGACAGACAGACAGACGGACATGGCAATATCGACTCGGCTGTTGATGCTGATCAAGAATATATACACTTTATAGGGTCGGAGATGCTTCCTTCTCCCTGTTACATACATTGCAACGAATACAATATCCCCTTTTACTTATTTTTATAAGCAACGGGTAGAAAAATACCACAAAAAGGGAAATTTGCCGGGTGGCAACCCGCTCTCAGCCCTAGAAATCAACAAGCACCTCTGCTCCACACAGTATTGTGCTCCTCATGAAAACAGCTGTGGTTGTCTCACGCAAATATAAATTTCGCATTTTCCGTTTGCTTTTATTTTTTTATGTGCATAAAAGTACGAAATAATCGCATTTCGTAACAGACTCGCGAAGCCATTGCCTTAAAGGTAGTACCGCGGGCATCTAGTGTCATCTGTACTCTTAGTATAATATAGTTTTAAATATATTCTTACTACGAAATAAATGGAATAAAAAAAAAAACACTCACACATACACTAAAGTTTTTTTTCAATTCAATTAATTTCTCTTTTTCTCTTTTAGAGATTGCGCAACAGAACAGAAAATGCCAGCCAAGCACTCAAAGGAGGTGCGAGCCAAAGGACAAGATCAGGAGGAGTTGCCGGAGCTGCATTCCGATGAAAGTGAGTACTGTTACTTGCCGACAGTTTATCGCATCCGAATATCGATTGCCAGCTAGCTCACGGCATTTCCAGGGATGGATAAGACCCTCGATAGACGGATAGTCGGGTAACATCAATTTATTTATATCCTGAAATTCAACGGTCATCTGTTCTGGCGTTCCTGTTAAAACGAAGGGAAATTATGGCACTGACAAGCTGCCAGCACCTGCGTCGCCCACCCTACCATTAGTTGATCCTGATGAAATGGGATCAACTCGCTATTCCGGCAACTCCAGCCGTGTGTCAGTCCACCTCACCCCATAAGAAGGTATTTACTCAACTTTTTCCATTAGGACTTAATACAAGACATTTATTTAATTATTCCTAACATTTTGCTTTATATTTATATTTTCAGTTCATTTCAATTGTAAATACCACCCGCCTGTGACACCCTAAACACCACCTAACGCTCTAGCAGTCAGAGAAGCTATAAAGGGACCCAGGGGCTGCTGACAACAAAGAATTAAATTAACAAATATAAATTAAGAAAAATAAATAATAAGTTAAACGATTAAACAAATAAATAAATTAACAATTGAACAAATAAATAAATAAATAATAAATAAATATATAAATTAATAAATAATAAGTTATAACAATAATAATAATAGACAACTAGAAATTCATGTATTGTCTTCAGCAGTGAATGTTCGTATGTTTTAGCTTATAATATTTAATAAATCTTAATTGTGTTTATTCATGTATGTCGTGTTTTTGTTATTCGGTTATTTAGTGTTCTTGTTTGTTTAATGTTATACGTAGGCTGCTATATATATTTCTGGCCTAGGCAACAATAAGTGTTGCCAGGTGCAATCTGATATTTCCATTGGAAAGGTTGACATTTTTTAGCATAACATCACTCAGAACGTGTTGTCATTTAATCGTGAATTGTTAAACTTACAGAGCTTTGAACAATTCAATTCCGTTAAAAATATGGAATTGACACGTGAGCATTTTCGAGCGATCATTTTTCACAACTTTCGACGTGGATTATCCAGACAAGAGTGCATCGATGAACTTAAGTCTTTGTATGGCGATCAAGCACCATCCTATAGCACCGTGAAAAACTGGTATAACGAATTTAATCGTGGTCGCAGTTCGCTCAACGACGAATTCCGTGAAGGTCGTCCAAAAACGTCCGTTGTGCCAGAGAACATTGATGCCGTGCGTGAACTAATAATGCAAGATCGTCATGTGACATACCGGGAGATAGAGGCATCCTTGGGCATTTCTCCCACCAGCATACATTCGATATTACATAAACACCTGACCGTAAAAAAGGTTTGTTGTCGTTGGATCCCGCACAATTTGACAATCGCTCAAAAAAAGGCTCGTGTCGATTGGTGCAAAGAAATGTTGAAAAAATACGATCGCGGTGCTTCAAAAGATGTTCATAAGATCGTCATAGGTGACGAATCTTGGATCTATGCGTATGAGCCCGAAACAAAACAACAATCGACCGTGTGGGTCTTCGAAGACGAGCCAAATCCAACGAAAGTTGTTCGTGGAAGAAGCACTTCGAAGCAAATGGTCGCCTGTTTCTTCGGCAAAACTGGTCATGTGGCGACTGTTCCGCTTGAGCAACGAAGGACGGTCAATTCTGAGTGGTACACCATAATTTGTTTGCCTGAAGTCTTCGGAGAAATTCGAAAAACAAACAAGAGAAGACGAATCATTCTTCACCATGACAACGCGAGCTCTCACACATCGGCGCAAACCAGCGCCTTTTTGACCGGCCAAAACGTCGAATTGATGGGTCATCCGCCGTACAGCCCTGACTTGGCACCCAATGACTTCTTTTTATTCCCGCACATCAAGAAAAAAATGCGTGGTCAACGATTTTCGTGCCCAGAAGATGCTGTTCAAGCGTTCAAAAACCATGTTTTGGAGGTGTCTCAATCGGAGTGGAAAAAGTGCTTCGACAATTGGTTTGAGCGCATGCAAAAGTGTATAAATCAGGCTGGAGAATACTTTGAAAAACAATAAAACAATTTTTGATGATAAATATTCGCATTTTCATTATTAGGCCAGAAATATATATAGCAGCCCTCGTATTCTCGTGAAGTGCAATGGGATTATCACTACTTGTTATGCCAAACGTAACGCAGGGGTATTTCAAGCAAAGCTTCTTCTTCTTAACTCTTGGTTATAAGAGTTTTCAAACAAAAGGAGAAAATTTGTATAAAAACCTTGTGGCCACCCAGAGGCGGTGGCCAGTCGCTCCTCCGGTGGCGCCCTCCTGCGTCTTTTCCTAGCAAAAATCGTTCTCTGCAGGCTGTTGGTGCAAAATTGCCCTGGGCGCTGCTTGCCACTGTGCATAAAACGGCAGTATTTAATATATATTAACGCACAAATTCACCACTATTTCAAATCACAAAAATACCGACCCAATAGCCGCGAATCGCACAGAAAAATCCCTCGTTTGAATCTTTTCAAAAATCCTTGCCGTCTCCGTTTTAATTTATTTTAATTATATGTAATTGGCTGGAAACTGGCTGTTCATCCACGTTTTTCTCATTAATCCTTCTTCTTCCTCACCTAAAGGTTCGGTTCCACCGTAAAGGAATCAGAACAGAAAAATACTAGCAAGGGAAATTTTTCCGGGTGGCAACCCGCCCTCAGCCCTTGAAATCAAAATGCAGCTCTGCTCCTCCGTATTTTGCTCCTCATGTAACAGCTGTTGTTGTTAACAAACGCAAATAAATATTGCGCATTTTTCTTTTTGTTTTTTTGTGTGCATAAATGTACGAAATAATCGCATTTCGTAACAGTACTCTGACACACACTTATACACTCCCACACACACTCACACCCACACAGCTCAAAGAAGCAATTAAGGCGAGCAAGGCCAGGCATTTCCAGGAACTGTGTGATGCTGCTGATCTGGAACCCTTTGGTGCCGCATACAAGCTCGTAATGAAGAAGCTGTGTAGACAGCCGATGCCCACCTGTCCACGACAGCTCGGGCAAATAGTCCACGCTCTCTTTCCTCGCCAGCCCCATGTAGAGTACCCCCTGCACCTACGAAACAATACTCCTGTCCTAACAGACATCGATGAGGTATTGAGCATAACTGCAAAGGTGAAAGCGGGAAAGGCACCTGGACCTGATGGCATCCCAAACGGCGTCATAAAGACCATCGTCGCGGCGCATCCCGAAGTGTTGGCTAGCCTGTTCAACCAGTGCTTAGAAGAAGGCGTGGTGCCCCGAAGGTGGAAAGTTCAGAGGCTAGTTCTCATCCCGAAGCCAGGAAAAGAACTCGACGATCCATCCTCTTACCGTCCACTGTGCATTTTGGACACAATTGGCAAGATCTTCGAGAGGATCCTGTGCAATAGGCTGGAGAATGAGCTTGCCGAGGTGAATGGTCTTTCGGACCAGCAATTCGGTTTCCGCAAACATCGCAGTACGACGGATGCCATCAGTGCAGTGATCGGTATAGCCCGAGGCGCAATTCAGGGCAGGAGGTGGGCCGGAGGTACCAAGCATTACTGCCTCGTCTGCACACTCGATGTTTAAAATGCGTTCAACTCTGCAAACTGGACTCACATCCTTGAGGCACTAACCAGCAGGGGAGTTTCGGCGTACCTAGTCAAGCTGATTGCTGACTATTTCCGGGATAGGATCCTTCGTTACGAGACCGAGGAAGGCCAGCGGCAGTACACCGTCACCGGAGGAGTACCACAGGGCTTAGTGCTCGGGCCACTCCTCTGGAACGTCATGTATGACGGAGTATTAAGACTGAATCTCCCAGAAGGCAGCGAAATCATCGGCTTCGCAAATGACATCGCTCTTGTAATGGTGGGCAAGAAGTTGGAGGAGACCTCAGCAAAGTGTAGCTCATCAGCCGACCTGGTTATCGAGTGGCTGACGCGAAACGGACTACAGTTGGCTGAGCAAAAGTCAGAAGCCGTGCTGATCAGCAGCCGGAAAAAAGTGGAGATGGCAACACTAAGGATTGGATCTATCGTAATATCGTCCAAGTGTGCCATCAAGCATCTTGGCGTGATGATAGATCACAGGTTGACATTCAAGGAGCACCTCTCATACATCAGCTGCAAGGCAGCCAAGACTCCATCAGCCATTAGCCGTATAATGGCTAATTGCAGAGGCCCAAGGCAACGGAGCAGGAGACTCATTGTCGGCGTGGTAACCTTAACCATACTGTACGGCTGCGCAGTCTGGGCTGCGGCAATGGATACACCCTCGTATAGCCGAGGTTGCAACTCGAGCTATAGGCGGTGCGCTCTACGCGTCGCTTCTAGTTTTCGCACGGTGTCAGAAGATGCCGTTCTGGTCGTCGCAGGCATGGTCCCCCTCGGCCTATTTGCAACTGAGAGACAGAGCGGCGCTCTCGTAAATCGTAGTCTGCGTGAAGAGACCATCTCAAAATGGCAACGCAAGTGGGACCAGTCAAACAACGGCCGATGGACGCACCGTCTCATACCCCGGCTAAAACCATGGCTAGAGCATCGACATGGGCAGGTAGATTTCTACCTGACGCAGTTATTGACCGGGCATGGGTGCTTTAAGGCCTACCTGTTTCGCTTCAAGCACTCACTCGACCCATACTGTGAGCTTTGCGGAGAGGGTGTCCTGGAGGACGCGGAGCACGCAGTCTTCCATTGCCCACTGTTTGAGCGGGAGCGAGAGCTTGCGGCAGGAGAAAATGCCCGACTAACACCAGACATCATTGTTGCCACGATGTTGTCGTCAGCATCTGGATGGGCGGCCATATCGAACATGGCATCAATCATTATGAAGGAGCTGCGTCGACGAGAAAGGAGCCGACGAGAAGCAAATCAACCGAGCGACTAGCATGCTAGCCAACATCCGTCCCCGCGAAGTGGTGCTGACCGGTAGTCCCGCGGTACGGATCAACCCCCCCCCCCATCCTTTTGTTACATCATTTAATATCTATTACTTAGGTATTAATGCTTTAATATTGTAATATTCCCAATAAAAAAAAAAAAAAAAAACACACACTCACACGCACACTCACACACACACTCACACACACACTCACACACACACTCACACTCACACACACACCAGTTGTTTTCAATTTTCCAAGTGTTTTCCACCAACAAAATTGTGAAAAGTATCAGCGTCGAGTTCTGCAAGCCGTTCAATACGTACCAGAAAGCAGGGAGTCTAGCTTGAAGCCAAACTTGGCCGGTTCTGGAATTGCTGGCCGCTGGCCGGCAAAAAAGCAAAAAGCCACTCAAACACGCTGGGCAAGGGGGGAGGACCAGTTGGCCTCCCCCCCTTGCCTTTCTTTTTCCCGCTTTTTTTCTTTTTGTTTTTTCGTCGCTTGTTTTTTTTCCTTTCACTCGCTGCGGCAAATACTGCGCCGTCACTAAGGCAGTGCTGGTGAGCGGCGACAAGCGATCAGCTGTCTGAGAGTTGCCAGACCGATCGCAGCACACCTAAAGCTTACGCCATAGCAACGAGCTTTTTTCAGCAAGTTAAATTTGCGCACAATTCAAAATCTAAATTCAAATTTGAATTCAAATGCAAATGCAAGTTTAAACTTGAATTTAGAGTGGAAAAATTGTAACGAGGAAGTTGGTCTGCTCTGTATATTTGCTGAGGGATCAGTTGGACACTGGAGGGGATTAAAAAAGTCCAGGAACCGACTAACTGCCAACCCCGCCACAGCAGTGGTGCCCATAAACGGGGCCCTGGCGTCCGAGCAAAGGCGGTATAACCTGCACGAACGAAGCCGAAGGGAAATCTTTGGCCGCCGCGGGAGTCCGTCACTGATCCCGTCAGCAACTGGGCCAGAAATAATATATTAAAAAAAAAAAATATAATAATAATCTAAAGTTTTCAGTTCTTTATTTTCTATTTAAATATATTTGCACAATTTCACAACCTTCTCGGTCAGCGGTTTCTCAAAAAGTAAAGTATCGAAACTCGTTGTATCGATATGGTTATTCCACGATATCGATACAACTCTGTTATGATCCGACTTGACTATAGCAACCAGATATCGATTTGCCGGTTAGCCATTGGCACTACTCAGGGATGAGTACGACCTCGATATCTGGCGAGTCGGGTAACAAAATATTTATATTTTGTAACGATCCTTTAGGCCGGGCTAACTCGGTCGGCGATGTAAGGCTCGTGCAACGAATTTATAGTTGCAGTCCGTTGCGAATAAATAAGAACTCAGATCGATTTCGTTTTAATGGGTTTTATTGTGCGACTCCTGGCCGACTCTTTAACCACTAAGCAAACAATACATAGAGGCGTCAAACAAGCATTTTTTTGAGCGCAAATGATTTGTATGGCATGCGACCCCAGAGCCTTCAACAAAAGCCGAACGCTCTTCTCAACAGAACCCAGAGCGAAAGAACGCTACAGAGAGAGAGCGCACAGAAAAATGTTCAGTCTTGGATAGGCACCAGAACGGTGAGCACGTTCTGTGTCGGTCTCTCGCTCATTATCGTTTCTGTATGTGAACATGCGCACGCTTCTTTGTGTGCGTGAATGTACACATACCAACAGCGCTTTTGCAATGCGGGCTCGATCACCCGATACCCTGTTTTAAATGAAAGCGGCATTTTGTACTGTTTTAATCATTACTTATTATTATTTTTTAATAATTTTATTATATTTTTTAAATAATAATAATAATAAAATATTGCCACAACAATTTATCAATTCGTTGAAAAAAATAATAATAATGCTTTCATTTAAAACAGGGTATCGGGTGATCGAGCCCGCATTCACGCACACAAAGAAGCGTGCGCATGTTCACATACAGAAACGATAATGAGCGAGAGAGCGACACAGAACGTGCTCACCGTTCTGGTGCCTATCCAAGACTGAACATTTTTCTGTGCGCTCTCTCTCTGTAGCGTTCTTTCGCTCTGGGTTCTGTTGAGAAGAGCGTTCGGCTTTTGCCGAAGGCTCTGGGGTCGCATGCCATACAAATCATTTGCGCTCAAAAAAATGCTTGTTTGACGCCTCTATGTATTGTTTGCTTAGTGCTTTAACTTTAAATCTTAATAAAAGGATAAGCTTTGACGTCGTCCTTCGGGATCCCTCTCTGGGCTTCCACGGCTTCTCCCGTCTCCCGATCTTCGATGCACAGATCCTGCGGCAGCAAGGATTGCTGAATGTCCTGCCAGAGCAAGGACTGCTGAGTGGATCCTGCGGCAGCAAGGATGGCTGAATGTCCTGCCAGAACAAGGACTGATGGGGGGATCCTGCGACAGCGAGGATTGCCGAATGTCCTGCCAGAGCAAGGACTGATGAGGGATCCTGCCGCAGAGAGGATTGCCGAATGTCCTGCCAGAGCAAGGACTGCTGAGTGGATCCTGCGGCAGCGAGGATTGCTGAATGTCCTGCCAGAGCAAGAACTGATGAAGGGATCCTGCGGCAGCGAGGATTGCTGAATGTCCTGCCAGAGCAAGGACTGATGAAGGGATCCTGCGGCAGCAAGGATTGATGGATGTCCTGCGGGAGCAAGGACTGATGACTTGAAGATTCTTACCCGATGTGTACTAGCGCGATTCTCAAACTCGACTGAACTCCTGAGTCAGCGATTGCATGCGCTTTTATAGGCTCGAGCCGTAGGATTAACGGCACATGCGCTCCCTGCTCACTCAACGACGCTCGTTTCGCTACTCGTCCAGTTAACGGTTAGTCTGTGTAAACTGTATTTACCCGTTCCAATTTGACCATGGGCGTAGCTGCCTGCAATTGTTGTGGGGAACACATATTGTTCCTCACACTCCCCCCTTTCATCGGGAAAAAAAAAATAAAAACACACCTGTTTGTTCGTCGCATAGTTTTGTTTTTTTTATTTATTAATTTTTCCCTCACCGGGCTGGCGCTCTCTGAACGCTCGGATCATATGCGCCGCCTCCTGGGATTCAACATCAGTGCTGCCCGGCTCACCTCGCTCGGCCACGCTACTCCGACGAGCTCGTCGAACAACTTCGGCCCCGGTGGGCGTTCCTCCAGTGACAGCCCTCAGCCCGGCGTCATTGGCACCTTCCTCTGCACCACCGGGTCGTAGCGTGACCGTGCCGGCTCCTCGTCTGAATCCAGGATCGTGATGACGGTGGGCGTCAGCGGTCGTACGGGCAGCGGCGCTACTGCTGGTTGCGCCCTGGGCCGGGCCGTTGTCGATGCTGGCCGCTGCGCCATTGGCAACGTCAGCTGCGTCAGCGGTCGAGCTGCTGCTGGCTGCGCCCCAGGCTGGGCCTTTGGCAATGCTGGCGGCAATTGCACCATCGGCAACGCTGGCTGCGCCCTGGGCTGGGCCGTTGGCAGTTTTAGCAGCCGCACTCGTGGCAACGCTGACTGCGCAGTTGACAGCGTTGTGGGCTGCGCCGGCAGCGGCACTGTTGACTGCTGCTGCTGAGCCGGCTGCTGCTTCTGCTGCTTCGGCTGCTTCTGCTTCTTCGGCTGCTTCTGTTGCCTCTGCTCCTGCTGCTGCTGCTGTTGTTCCGGCTGCTGCTGCTCCGGCTGCTGCTGCTGTTGTTCCGGCTTCTGCTGCTCCGGCTGGCTGCTACTCCGGCTGCTCCGGCCAGTGGAACGCCGTTCCCGACGAACCTGGGGACACCGTGGGTGGCGGCGTCAACCCAGCCTTAACAGCCGGATCGAGGATCGGAGATGCCGACAATTCCAGTACGTCGCACATCGCCCCATCCAGCTCCAGCCGTGGGAGCTTCCGCGAGTTGCGGCGGTGCGGGTGGAAAGGCAGCCGCCTGGCTGGCCTCTTGCTCACCTTCCCCTGCTGCTGCTGCTGTTGCTGGCTCATCTTCACTGGTGACGTTTATTAATTACTTTGGTCACTGCATGCGGGCGGCTGCCCTTTTTATAGGCCCGCCACGCATGCGTTTCTCTCTATTCTTGGTCTTGCCCTTTGCCCAAATTCCGCTAGCTTTGAATTGGCACCCTGTCGCTATTTTGATATGCCGAATTGCAGTGTGGAATGTTCTAGTACAGCGGGGACTGTACCGAAACAAATGCATCTGACGTCGGTATTTTTACCGAAATCTTTGCGTATTTGCATAAGCTAGCCAAGTGTGGGACAGATAAACCGAGAGAGACACAGTTTTTATTTTTTTCCCTCTTGTTATGCTGTTAACATTGTACACACGCATGTGCAATTTGCTCTCGTCGCTGAGCTGGGAGAGAGCGCCACCAGTTTCTTAGTTTGCACATGCATTTTCTCTCTCTCTCTCTTTTTTGAATGCATGTGTTATTAATGAAGAACTTTGCAAGTTTCAATGAGAGAAACGAAACGGGACTTGGTTCTTGACATATACATATATATGGAATATATGTATGTCTCTCCCCTCTCTAATGTTGTTTTGTTTTTAATGGAAAACAATTGGGAAAGGCTTTAGTCGAGCGCCCGACTCTAGGATACCCGTTACTTATTTTAATGAATTTTTTAATATTTTTATTGCATGCTTTTAGGCACTTATATTTTTTAAAAACTTTAATTAGCCATTACCACCTTTCTGTTTGTCCGCTCTTGTTACGATTTAGTAGGATGATAGGTAATAATAGTAGTTAACGATAATTAGTACAAAAATTTTAATATCTTGAAAACTGTGCGTGTGGTGGTTTTATGCGATTTACAGAGGCGGAAAAAGGCGTGGCAAAAATTTGAAACAAACTTGACCTGCGTGGGGTCTATAGAAGTCAGTGTGCCAAATTTGGTTGCTCTAGCTCTGAGATCTAGGCGCTCACACGGACGGACAGACGGACAGACAGACAGACAGACGGACAGACGGACATGGCTATATCGATTCGGCTGTTGATGCTGATCAAGAATATATATAATTTAAAGGGTCGGAGGAGATGCTTCCTTCTCCCTGTTACATACATTGCAACGAATACAATATCCTCTTTTACTTATTTTTATAAGTAACGGGTATAACAACAGTTAGTTTGGAAGCCGAAAGCGAAAAAATGAAAATTTAACAATTATTATAATTGTCAAAATTTTAAAAATACACTTGCGAAGGCCAAAGTCAATTTAAACATTTTTATTTTGACTTTGGCCCTGGGTCGATTTGAACCCGCGCCACCGGTTTTGCAGTGGCCGACCCCAACCAGTGCGCCACGCTCGCGCCCTGAAAGTAACAACTTAACCGACACCATAAATACTGTTGGGCGCTTACTGCTTGCTAACTACTGTTTGCCCTGCCGACTACTGTGCGCGGTTGACTACTTGCTGAACTGCTTACTATTGCAAGTAGTCGACTACTTGCTGGTTGGTCTAAAAATAGCTTTGTATGCCGTATATTTCAGCGAGATCAACTCCCGAAAATGTAAACAAAAAAAAATTATTATTATTATTTTTTTTTTTTAATTTTACTGGCATGCTATAATCTTGATTCATCACGCCCCTTTTTTTTTTTGGTGGGCGTGGTCATTTTAGGGTGGACCAAATATTTAAAAAAAAAAATTTTTTTTTTAATTTTTTTTCCTTGTTAAGTTCCTCGTTCGTTTTTTTTCTTTTGTTTTCTGAGTGACAACTGGGCGTGGCCATTTTAGGGTGAACCAATAAAAATCTTAAAAAAAAATTTTTTTTTTTTTTTTTCCCCTTGTTAAGTTCCTCGTTTTTTTTTGTTTCCCTTTTTGTTATATGAGTGTCAACTGGGCGTGGTGGACCAAAAAAAATCTTAAAAAAAAAATTTTATTATTTTTTTTCCCCTTGTTACGCGTATTTGCCCGGCTCATTGTTTTTCCCTTGCAGAGGAGTCATGAAGGCATTAGGGTGGACCAAATATTTAAAAATATTTTTTTTTTTTTAAATTATTATTATTTTTTTATTTGTTGTCGTGCGTGTGTTGTTTTGCCTTGTTTTTTTTTTTATATATGGGCGTTTCGTTGTATGGGCGTGGTCTCAGTAGGGTGGGTGTTTTTTTTTTTTTTTTAAACATTATGATTTAGGATAGGATAGGATAGGATGACCAGACAGCTCAACCGAAGTTGAGAGCACCCAGAAGCCAATTGGCCCATTGCGATGTCTGAATAAAACTGTAAGAATCGAAAGGGATGTGGAAGGGTTGATGGGATATGGGGAAGGATACGTCTAATCATTCTTTGTCAGCCCGCTGGTCTCTTTGGGCTACGGCCGCCCGTGAAACCAGCCAGTGGAGTCTAGAAAGTGTGCCAGGTCTTCTAGCCGCACATTCGCGAGACTGCCCAGATCAACAAAGAAGGGTTTTCCGAGGAATCGGTTACGCCTTCTTTGAAGTGCAGGACAGTCACAGAGAAGGTGTTGGACACTTTCCATCTCTTCTTCGTCCCCACAGCTGCGACAGAAGTCCTGATAGGGCCCACCATATCGCTGTGCCATACGGCCGATATGGCAATGTCCTGTCAAGACCCCCGTCAGTAGCCTTATCCTGTTCTTGTTGAAGTGTAGGAGTTCGGCAGTTCGCTGTGGGTTGTATCTTGGCCAAAGTGCTTTTGAGACAAGACAGCCCAGTATCGCTGCCCAGTGTCTATCTGCCGTCGCCCTTTCGGTTCTTGTTAGTTCCGAAAGTGCATACTGGATAGGCTTGCATATATCTGCCACCGCGCAACTAGCCGGCAGCGCTGATCCGGCTCTAGCACACTCGTCAGCCATCTCATTACCAGACACTCCCATGTGTCCTGGCACCCAGACGAGTCTGATGGAGTGATGCTGACATTGATTCAGAGCTGCGGCCGTATTTCGGGTAAGCTTGCTCTTGACTGTGTTCATGGACAGAGCCTTTATTGCGGCCTGACTGTCGATGTAGATTGATATGTTCCTTGGAGGTCCCTCCAAGGTGTATATCAACTTGATCGCTTGCCAGACAGCATAGATCTCTGCTTGGAACACGCTACACCAATCTGGGAGACGAAAAGAAAGCTGCACAGCTGGGTCGCTGGCGTAGACCCCCGCTCCTGTGCCTTCTTCCGTCTTTGATCCATCTGTATAAAATGACAGCTCATTCCGCCTTAGAGGGGTTTCTTGCTGCCATTCTGCTCTATCCGGGATGACTGCTGTAAAGCTGTCACTCCATTTGTGTTCTTGGACAAAGTAGTCGTACTCCTCAGCCACAGCTGTGTGTCCTACCGAGAGTAGGATAGTGCTGTGCCCTTTGGCACCCGACTTGAGGAGGCTTAGCGCCATCAGCCTGACTGCGCTCCTTGCAGCCGAGTGCTGTAGGAATACCCCTATTGGGTCCAAGTTCAGTATGACGTCCAAGGCCGCTTGAGGGGTAGAGCGTACACACCCTGTGATCCCCAAGCAAGCAAGTCTTTGCACCTTTTGGAGATATCGTAGGTGAGAGTCAGTGCGAGCAGCTTCCCACCATACCAGAGCTCCATAGGTTAAGATGGGTCTGACGACTGCAGTGTAGAACCAGTGAATGATTCGCGGCTGCAGTCCCCATCTTTTCCCAAACGTTTTCTTGCATACATAGAAGGCTTGTAACGCCTTTTTCATCCTCTCCTCCGAGTTTCTCTTCCAGGAGAGTTTGGAGTCGAGGATTACTTACAGGTACTTTGTCTCCTTTGATAGCTTTAGCTGCGTTCCTCCTAGTGTAGGAAGTCTGAAGCGCTCTATCTTAGTCTTCCTTGTGAACAGAACGAGTTCGGTCTTTTGTGGGTTTGCCCCCAGACCGTTATTTTCTGCCCAACGCAGCGTCAGGCCCAGTGCGTTCTCCATAAGTTCACTGATTGTGGGCAGAAATTTGCCAGTTATCAGTAGAACAAGGTCGTCCGCATAGGCTGTGACGTTGCATCCTGTATGTTTTAGTCTTAACAGAAGGCTATTAAGAACAAGATTCCACAAAAGGGGAGAAATGACTCCCCCCTGTGGGGTTCCTCTCGTAGCCTTCCTTCTTATTGTCGAGGTGCAGAGCTGGGCGTTGATCACCCTGCAGCGAAGCATATTGCCAAGCCATTGGGTGATCGTCGGGTGTGAGCCAATTTTGACTAATGCAGTCGTTATGGACTCGATCCTGACATTGTTGAAGGCACCTTCTATATCAAGAAAGGCCGCCAACGCAAACTCCTTTCTCTGCAAGGATCTTTCTATTGCGCCAACTACCTCATGTAGTGCGGTCTCAACTGATCTGCCTTTAAGATAGGCATGTTGAGCCCCGCTAAAAACTTGAGGTGTAAGCTTAGTTCTCAGGTACAGATCTAAGACTCGTTCCAGCGTTTTCAGTAAAAACGAGGATAGACTGATGGGTCTGTAGTCTTTTAGTGAGCAGTGGTTTATCTTCCCTGCCTTGGGAATGAAGGCCACTCTCACTTCTCTCCAGCTTTTTGGGATGTATCCCGTGACGAGGCATCCCCTGAAGATTTCTAGGAGCCATGGCAGGAGGTGTTGACACACTGTCTGCAGCATGACTGGTCTGATGTCATCCGGTCCTGCAGACTTGTAGGGGTGGAATGACATGATAGCCCAGATTATCTTTTCTTCACTAACGATATCGTCTATTGTCGCCTTACTCTCCAAGCTTATCTCACCACCCGGTTCCCCGCTGATAGTGAGAGTGGAGGTCCCACTGTCGTCATCAGCTGCCAGGCAGCCCGGGAAGTGAGTGTTCATGAGGAGTTGCAGAGACTCTTGGCTATCCTTCGCGAAATTGCCGTCCTGGTCACACAAGAGACCAGGTTTGGCCGGGTCCTTTGCTAGTAGTCTCCGAAGTCTGGACGCTTCAGTGGTACTAGTCAGATCCTCGCAGAAGGCGGCCCATGAGTCTCTTTTGGCTCTTCTGCATTTCTTTTTGAAAATTTTGAAGCCAAGGTGATAGGCGTTCCAATCACCTTGACAATTTCCTGCCTTTGCTCTGTTGTACAGTCTTCTCGTTTCCTTCCTAATCTGGCCAAGCTCCGGTGTCCACCACGTGCTGCGATTGGGCTTTGGTGTTCGGCTGATAGGGCAGGATTTGAGAAAGGCTGTACAGAGTGCTTTTGTTACGATCTGGGTGGACCTCTCCAGAATGTCAGGGTGGCTCATCCGTTCCACTGGATGGTTTGGAAGAGAGTCCCTAACATACCGTGAGAACTCGTCCCAGTCCGTTCTTTTTGGGTTCCTGAAAGGCAACTTTTCCTCTCGGGACCATCTTACTTCAAACACTATCCTGGAGTGATCTGAGAAAGAGCACTCTTTGGATACGTGCCAGTTATCTATACATAGGGAATCGCTGTTGGTCGCTAGGGTTACATCAATAACCTCTGCACGGTTCTTGTTGCGGAATGTGGGGTGATTACCCCTGTTACACACAACAAGGTTCGTGAGTAATGCGAACTCTAGCAACGACTCCCCCCTATCATTAGTATCCGTGCTCCCCCACAAGGTGTGGTGAGCATTAGCGTCGCATCCCAGGATGACGTCGATACCCTCCTTCTGCGCGTGCTGAATGAGGGCTTTGACATTGTCCGATGGGGGGTCTTTTTCCTCTTACGGTAGATATGCCGAGACCAGGTATAGGTTGGGCGCGTTCCTTCGCTCGCATAATCCTACCGTCAGGTCACTGCTACTGTAACGAGAAGAGAAGATAACATTAAGTCCAGCCCTTATCACGATACAGGTTCTTGACTTACCCACAGTATGTGGGACAAGGAGGTGATATCCGCGAGAACTCAGTCCGCAAACCCTGTCTCTTACGATCCAGGGTTCCTGGACGAGAGCCACGTCTACCCCCTCCTTGTCCATGTACCGTAGTAGGTCAATCGAAGGGACACTAGAGTGATGCAGATTAATCTGTACCACTTTCAGTCTCTCCGGTTGACCTAACATCCTTTGCGTCCTCCTTGCCTCCGGGAATGAATGCTTTGAGGCTACCCATTCCCATCTTCAGCTGGCCTTGCTTCCGCAGGAGGTGGCTCTTGGATTCTGGACCAATACTGATCCAGAGCTCCTTGCCGTTTCCTTTGTCACGGGCCAATCCTCTCTTGATCGTCCAGTCCTCTGTGACGCAGTCTTCGTTCTGGCGTTTGATCATGTCCAGAATGGTTCGATCCTCCATGATTGGAGGTGGGATCCAAACCTTAATGATCGTTCGCTCAGGGACTTGGTCTGTGGGAACGACGTCAATCTTCGCACCAGGCCAAAGTTCACCAATGCTATGAATAGTGTCTTTAAGGAACCGCAGGGATTCCTCGTTGGCACAGGCCACAGCTTTGGCGCCCTTGAACCACTTGATGCCATCGAACTCGGCCAGGAACGGATTCACTGGCCGGCACATGGCGTCATGTAGTGCCTGGTTGATCTTCTCCTCCAGCTTGAGCCAGTTCTCGACTGTGAACTTCCCTTCCGGGTCGTTCCTGTCGATGATGACTGCCTGCAGTTCCGGCTTGGAGCTGAGGCTGGCCAGAATTCCTTCTGGGCGCAGCCGTTTGCTATCCGACGCCTTCCCTGAGTCGTCCGATCTCTGCCTTTTGCTGGCAGAGGGCTCCTTTCGCTTCCCGACCGGTCCCTCCTTCTTGGTGGGTTTGGTCGGAGCAGCTGTCACAGTGGCCTGGGAGTTGGGCACAGGTGCTACAGCCGTCTTCGATGTGGAAGGAGTTTCCTTCCTGCTCGAAGTGGCTGCAGCTTGCGTGCTTGCAGTCCCTGTGGCCACTGGTTTAGCACTCGCACTTTGTGCGACAACCTGAGTGCTGCTAGGATTAGCCAACCTCTCAAATCGCCGCACGTTGTACTCGTGCTTTTTCTTTAGCCTCGTCTCCTGCGCGGTCAGCGTCTCCGGACTGCGGCCTTCAAGTCCCTTAAGGAACTTGAGTGCGGCCTTGTATCCGTTGCGTTGTTTGCGCCGGAGTTCGGCTGGGCTTGATTGCCTCTTTTCTTTGGGCGGGTCTGAAACCGGGGTCACGTCGACGGAGTCCATGTTCTGTGGCTCATCATTTAACGGCATTCGAGCCAACGCTTGCGCTAGCTCTAATTCCGTTAGTGATGGGCCTGTGAACACGAACTCCGTGTCCGTAACCAGGGGTTCCAGCACCACTCCATCCTGTCTTTGCAGCGGGGTTGCTGCTCTCGATGAGTGACCGCTGGCGACACGCAGAGAGGATTGCTCCTCACAGTGCCCGCCGATGGTAGCAGTCACGCCTCCCACCTACGTTTGGGCTGATATCCCAGCCCGAGTTGCGTCCTTCATGTCTTCCTCCATGATCGCCATGATATGACGGGGTTGGCTAATTATTTTCTGGAGGACCACCCCATAGCGTTTTATTCTTATCCGCCAAGTATACCTCTAGCCATGGTTTCGGTTCGAAATCGAACTTCCACCTTAGCTAGACACCACATTGCCTCGGGCGAGCAAGAGACAGTGCATCTCCCGGTCGCCCGGTTCAATGCAGTGTCCATTGCCCAGCCGGCACCCTCGGGGAGGGTTCAGCTAGAGGATTTTCGCCAGCCAACATTATGATTTAGTCTGACCTGTGCTCCCCCGTCGTCACCTGTGGCTTTAGGCTTCCAATGTGTGCCCGTTTTATCTTGTTGTCCGCCAGTGATTGCAACTTGCATGTTAAGGGCGACACGAAATCTATGATCCGATAAGGTCCGCCAAGTCTTGGTGCCAGTTTTGCTGCGAATCCATCAGCCGCGTTTGACAGATGATGCTCCTTCAGCCAGACTTTGTCGCCCACGTTGGGTTTCCATAGCCTCCTTCGCAAGTTATAGTGCCGAGCCTGGTCCTGGACTGCCTTCTCTAAGCTCCTGCGCACTATCTCGAAAATTTCTTTGATCTTTTCGGCATTAGCTCGTGGCTCCTGTGTAGCTTGTCCTGTGCCGATGGCCACCTCATCGTAAAATGCTCGTGGCAGCCGAGGCTCTCGGCCCTGAGTCACGAACGCTGGTGAGTACCCCGTTGACGCAGTCACACTGGTGTTGACGGCCAACGTGATTTCTGGAAGAGCCTCATCTCAGCACCTCTGATTTGCTCCTGCAAATTGGGCTATCATCGTTTTTACGGTTCGGTTAGCTCGTTCCGTCGGGTTTTCTTGTGGTGTGTATGGTGCTGTGTATTGGTGCCTCACATCCATGTCCTGGAGAAAAACCTTAAACGACTTGCTAGTAAACTGAGCTCCGTTATCCGTAATGAGTACCTTGGGGACCCCGAATCTTGCCAGAATCCTCTCTCTGAATGCCTTCTGGAGTGTCGCGGCCGTGGCATTTCGTAAAGGCACCAGCTCAGTCCATTTTGAAAAACGATCGATAAACACCAGGAGTGTTGTGTTGCCGTATTTCGATCGTGGTAATGGCCCAACAAAATCTGCGCACACTGTAGCCCAGGGCTCCTCCGGGATCTGTGTGAGCATTTGTCCGGCCGCCTGCAACTGGTTAGGTTTGTATTGCTGACAAACCTCACAACGTTGTACGTATGCCTGAACGTCTCGGTGTAATCCTGGCCAATAATAGCGTGCTGCCACCCTGGCTATCGACTTCCGTGTGCCAGTGTGTCCCGCCGCTGCTGAATCGTGGTTTTCTTGTAGCACTCGCTGTCTCTCTTCCTTTGGAACGCACAGTTTCCAAGGTGGTACGTCCTCATGGCCGGCACGATGCGGAATGTGCCTGTATAGATTTCCAGAGTCCTCCCTGTAATCTGGATATTTCCGTGGTTCCTTGTGGATCTTCTCCAGCATCTTATGGGTCCATTTACATTGAGCGTTGCCAGCTAATGTTGTCTGCTCCTGGACTTTGACCCGTGCACATACGTCTTCGCTCAATGGTTGTCTGGACCATGCATCTGCTACCACATTCAACTTTCCCTTGCAATATGCCACCTCGAAATCGTACTGCTGCAACTCCAATGCCCATCTTGCGATGCGACCGGAAGGACTCTCGATGGAATTTAGCCATTTTAGGGCCATGTGGTCTGTAATGACAGCAAAATGGCATCCTTCGAGATATGGTCTAAACTTCCGGATCGCCCAGACGATCGCCAAGCATTCTTTCTCTGTTGCGGAGTAATTTCTTTCGGCACCGTTAAGTGTCCTACTGGCATACGCGATTAAGAATGGCTCCCAGGCCATAGTTGCTTGCGTCGGTCTGCAGAGTGAATTGTTTGCTGAAGTCGGGGCACGCCAGGACTTGTGCTTTCGTCAGTTTTTCTTTCACCTTTTCGAACGCTTGCTGGTGCTCCTCTGACCATACCCATTTGACTCCTTTCTTTAGCAATCCGCCAAGTGGGTGAACCGAGTTGGCGAAGTCGGGGACGAATCTCCTGTACCACGACGCCATTCCCAGGTATTGCCGTAACTCCTTTACATTTGTTGGTGGTTTCAATTGTGAAATTGCAGCCACTTTCTCCGGGTAGGTGCATATACCGTGCTCCGTCACCTTGTGACCCAGGTACTTCAGTTCCTTCTTGAAGAAGTCACATTTGTCGACGTTAATCCTTAGATTCGCGGCCCTTAGTCGTCGAAACACTTCTTTTACGTTGTTCTTGTGCTCCTCCAACGTCTTTCCAATGATGATTATGTCGTCCAAGTATGCAAAGGCATGTGGTAGCATTTCCGGTCCGATTACTCGATCCAGCGCTCTCTGGAATGTTGCTGGTGCCGAATGGAGTCCAAATGGCATCACTTTCCACTGGAACAATCCTCTGCCGGGTACGGTAAAAGCTGTCAATGGACGACTCGCCTTCTCCATTGGTATTTGCCAATACCCGTCTTGTAAATCGAGGCTTGTGATGTAGTGAGCGTCCCGCAGTTGGTCCCAAATGTGATGAACCCTGGGCAGCGGGTATGCATCTTTGACCAATCGGTTATTAAGCTGCCGGAAATCGACGCAGAGCCGCCATTTGCCAGTCTTCTTCTTAACCATGACGATCGGGGCGCTGTGTGGACTGTTTGATGGCTCGATGCATCCTTTTGCCAGCAATTCGTCGACCTGTTTGTTAATTTCCTCTTGCATTTTCGGGTTTTTTGGGAAGTAACGTTGTTATATCGACCGATCGCATCACGATTCGGTGCTCCGTAACTGGTGACGTTCCTGTCATGAAAGCAAATGCGGCTATTTCCTGTCGCAGGAATTGATCTATGGCCACATCCGCATGTAAGGGTTCCCAACTCGTCTCGCTGTTATCCATGTGTTTTTCTTCCTCTGCATTATTTTGTTCTCTTGTTGTTGCCTGCTCCTGTGTTCTTCGTTCTTGATTTTCTTGTGTAAACTGTATTTACCCGTTCCAATTTGCCCATGGGCGTAGCTGCCTGCAATTGTTGTGGGGAACACATATTGTTCTTCACAATTTTTAGAACTGGATTAAATACTCGGACTTCGGTTTCACAACACCTATACGGACAAACTGCTGGCAAGGATTTGGTGGACACATGTTGTCATCCACCTCTACGACGCCCTCCCTACCTATAGTCGGCTTTCGATATTTTATGCCGACTCCCTAATCCACACTTCACCCAACCTACCGCATACCCATCTCACCCGAATAAATAAATTAATGAATCATTTTCTTAAACGTTATAGTATTTAATTATTAATAATAATTTTCCCTAACATTTTACATAATGTATTTTATTTACATTTATTCGATTGTTTTTCGCCTACCCAATACTAACCAACTATCGCACGACACCTATCAAAATCGAACTTTCTGGCAGCCCTGCGCGAAAAACGTAAACAAAACGAGCTGCTAGCCAATAAATACAAATAAATAATTAAGTGTAGTGTATAGGTACAATTTATGTCTGGTAAGTACACGTGCAGTCCATGGCCGTGCCTATATACACGTCAATTTTTTAGGTGACTGCGAGATGTCGAGAGAAGCTGCAGCAGGCTGCCGCTGCCTGGAGGCCGTGGCTGAGGGAAATGGCTGTGGCACTTGACGCGCCTATGGCGTGAAGCTGCGCCAAGTTGAACCAGCAGGAACGGACTCACTCGTGCTCCTTGTTGTGCGATCCGTCTCGCCTCTGGAGCCCTCCGCTGTGTGCCGCCGGCCACGTATATGCGCGTTCGTGCGTAGCTGCTGTGGGTGCTGTGGAGTCGCGTTTGTGTAAGTATTAAATGTTTCTTCCGATGACGTCTTTTATATTAATTGTATTTTTATTTATGCAGATTTTTGCTGCTGCCAAACCCGCGTTATCTCCCGCACGAAAAAAAGTCTCCCTCCAACAGCAGCCACCACGCGATCCTCCTCAAATCCGACTGACTGCTTCATCCTCCCTCTAACCTCATAAACTCCTCTCATCTCCTCATCTCCTATTTCCTATTATCCGCTTTAAAATGTTCTGGTCGACGCTGATTGGCCAAGCTGTTGCTATATGTTTTGCCTGTGGCCAATAGGTGGCGTTAGTAACAGCTGGTGTCTATCGATATTTCAGAGCCGACCATAACAACTCGCTTATTCAAATATCGATACATGTGTTGCTTAATTCTATCGATTATCTTATTTTAATTTTAAATAATTATTACGATCTTTACATTCAGCCGACCTGACAATATAATCGACCACGATTTACATACAAGCGAATAGTACTAAGTTTACACTAGAAACCCAAGGCTTAAGCCGTGCGGGCTCTAAGACATTACAAAATGGTAATTGGGTCATTTGACAGTTATCTACATCCGTAATCTCGTAACGATCATTTTCAAACACACGACTGACTTTATATGGACCACGATATTTTGGCGCAAACTTTTTATTAATACCTGCGGTTGTATCCACATTACGAATTGCAACGTTATCACCTTCTTTATATTTTAACGGAGCTCTATGATTTTGCCTATGTATGTCCTCGTTTCTTACTTGCGACTGAACTATATTTTCTCCTTCTGTCTGTCTCATAGATTCCAAATCTCGCTATCTGTCTATCCTATGCTATCTATCCTACACTCTAAATATTTCGCCAACTCATCAACAATGAGTCCTTTCTGATCAACACCAAACAATAACATACTAGGGGTTTTCTTTGTGCTACTATGGACGGTATTGTTTATGGCATATTCTACCCTATACATAAGCTTATGTCAATCCGACTGAAGCAACGGTTCCGATAATTTTCCCAGCATGGGTGTTAGTACTCGGTTGACTCGTTCCACCTGCCCATTAGCTTGTGGCGCACCTGTTGCAACTTTAATATGCTCTATGTCTCGTTCTGTCAAAAAGCTACTAAACTCCAATGAAGTGAAACACGTGCCACGGTCCGATATTATTCTTTTAGGGCGACTATAAAATTCACGAGTACTTATACTATTCACAGGAAATAATTTAACGAATTTTGTAAATGCATCTACTCCAACTAATAAGTGCTTTCGTGATCGCTAGGTGATCGATATGAAGCGTATGAAACGGAACACAAGGTTTAGGAATGCTATGCAACGTCCTATTGTGAATAGTCTTAGGGACAGAATGCAATATACATGGCAAGCAATATCTGATAATTGTCTCTACTTTACTACGCATAGAAGGGAACCAATAAAATTTTTTCAAACTATTAACACACTTTTGCAGCTCTTAAGACTGCAAAGGATGGCCTGCGTATGTATGACGGGGGCTATGAGCACCTGTCCGACAACTGCCATAGAAGTTCTAATGGAGCTCACGCCACTCCATGTTTTCATCGAACTGCAACAGAGAGCGACTCTGCTAAGGATAGCACGAGACGGGGTACGAGGCATCCTTAGTTACAGAGACGCAGAATTACTGTCAGGTGATCGCCCCCTACTATTACAGCCAAGGAACGAGATGACTGCCGAGCTTATGTTCGAGCAGAATTTCAAAGTGAACCTGAGCAGTAAGAAGGATTGGACAACACTTGACGAAGTCCATCCAATGGGTCAGCACGCCATAAAATGGTACACCGATGGATCGCTTACAGACCAAGGCACTGGACTTGGAGTTGTAGGCCCTCGGAAATCTTACCATGAATCTCTAGGAACATATACCAGCATCTTCCAGGCTGAGGTATGTGCAATTGGGAGGTGTGCTGACCTTAATCTCAAACGTAACTATCGGAATAGAGACATAGCCATTATATCCGATAGTCAAGCAGCTCTCAACGCACTCAGCAAGGCGAAAATAACGTCTAAAGTAGTGCATGAGGTGCGAAAGAAGCTAAACCAACTTGGATCGCATAAAAGGCTAACCCTAAGATGGATCCCAGGAAACAGGGATTTAGCAGGAAACGAAGCAGCTGACAGACTAGCCAGAATAGGTGCATGTAGGCCCCTAATAGGTCCTGAACCGTTTTGTGGAATCGGAATACACACAATCCGGGAATACCTACGAAAAGAAGAGAGGCGACTTCCCAGCACCAATTCGTCGATGACTCCCGGTAGTACAAGTAATGCCAGATCCACTTGCCTGTCTCCCAATCCGATCTACACCTCCACTTGCTCCGTCGCTCCGCTGGACCGTCCATCCGCCAACCGCACCTGTCTTTGTGTCGCCCCCAGTTCAAATCCTTCCACAACCAATGTCAACGCCAATTCCTCGCTAACAAAACTGCTCGTTGCTCCAGTGTCGATTGTAGCGGAGTAGGAACTGTTGCCGATTTGTACTGTAGCTGACAGGCGGTGGCCCTCGTCCCTCAAAGCGCCGACTAGTTTTGTGGAGCTGTTTCTATTGGCATCCGCTCGCTCCTGGGAGTTGGACGCCGATGGTCGTTTCCCGATCGGCAGCATTGGATTGTGAGACATCCGATTCGCCCACACATCCAGCAAAATATCAGGATCTCGTTGTTGCATTCTCTCGCCCAGTGGCCTTCACGTCCACATCTCCTGCACGCCTGTGTAGGATTGGGCACGTGTGTTGGAGATCCGGAGAATGCCCTTGGCATTGGCTGCGGCCGTGCCCTGTCGTTTTCGGCGCATCGAGTGCATGGAATGTTTTCTTGCCGTTGTCGTGAATCTTCAATCGCCATTAAACGGGAACGGTTTTGCCGACTATGTTGTCGGAGGCTTTCTCTGTCCCGTTCGAGTTCCTCGAATTCCTCGGCCAGCTGCATTAGCTCGATGAGGCTGCCATTTTGATACGGCCGGGCAAACGCGCGGAAGTCTGGGAGACTACAGCTGTAAATCTGCTCCCGTTCGCGTTCCTTGGAATATCGGAGAGGCCGCATCAAGGTTTGCATCTCGACCATGTATCGCTTAAAGGGCTCGTCGATGCCCTGCTTCCGTCTTGCCACTTCCTCCAACAGTTTCGAAAAATAGTCCCGAGGTAGAAAGAATTCCTGGAAACTGGCCACGAAAGATGCCCACGTCCTCCAGTGCTCGTTATTTGCTATGTACCATTTCAGGGCTGTGCCTTTCAGAAGCTCTGGCATTGCTCGTGGTACTAGGTTTAAGTCCAGCCCATAGGTTTCGGCCGACCACTCCACCTGTTCCAGGAATTCCAGTGGTTTCGAGCTCCCGTCAAATTTGAAACTCCACTCTCGGACTTGTTTCGCGACCGCTGCATAATCCCGAACTGGGTTCCTTTCTTGGTTTGTCCTATGTTCTGTGTTCTTCTGGTTTTGTGGGGAGGTCGATGGAGTTCCCCAGAGAGCTCTCCGTTCCTCCCGCTTCCGGTCTTCTAGTCGATCCATTTTTGCTAGGGACGCCGCCGTCGTATTCACGTCTGGGTTTTCTATTTGAATGACGGGTGTCCTGAATGGAGAATTTCTCCCGTGCTTCCTTGCCAATGCGTCTATTCGTTCGGCGTGGGGAGCGTGTCCCTCGTTGGCTTCGACCCACTCGCCGAACTCCTTTCGCATGGCGTCTACTCGATCTTAAATTCGCTACCATATTGTAGCAGCTCCTCCCTCTTGAGGTTGTATATCCATGTCCTAACCATTTTGAAATTCTTTGTTCTATTTATTCGCAAAAACCCTGCAAGTTGGGCGCCAGTTGTAACGATCCTTTAGGCCGGGCTAACTCGGTCGGCGATGTTAGGCTCGTGCAACGAATTTATAGTTGCAGTCCGTTGCGAATAAATAAAAACTCAGATCGATTTCGTTTTAATGGGTTTTATTGTGCGACTCCTGGCCGACTCTTTAACTATAAATCTTAATATAAGGATAAGCTTTGACGTCGTCCTTCGGGATCCCTCTCTGGGCTTCCACGGCTTCTCTCGTCTCCCGATCTTCGATGCACAGATCCTGTGGCAGCAAAGATTGCTGAATGTCCTGCCAGAGCAAGGACTGCTGAGTGGATCCTGCGGCAGCAAGGATTGCTGAATGTCCTGCCAGAACAAGGACTGATGGGAGGATCCTTCGGCAGCGAGGATTGCCGAATGTCCTGCCAGAGCAAGGACTGATGAGTGGATCCTGCGGCAGCAAGGATTGCTGAATGTCCTGCCAGAACAAGGACTGATGGGAGGATCCTGCGGCAGCGAGGATTGCCGAATGTCCTGCCAGAGCAAGGACTGATGAGGGATCCTGCCGCAGCGAGGATTGCCGAATGTCCTGCCAGAGCGAGGACTGCTGAGTGGATCCTGCGGCAGCAAGGTTGGCTGAATGTCCTGCCAGAACAAGGACTGATGGGGGGATCCTGCGGCAGCGAGGATTGCCGAATGCCCAGCCAGAGCAAGGACTGATGAGGGATCCTGCGGCAGCAAGGATTGCTGAATGTCTTGCCAGAGCAAGGACTGCTGAGTGGATCTTGCGGCAGCGAGGATTGCTGAATGTCCTGCCAGAACAAGGACTGATGAGGGGATCCTGCGGCAGCGAGGATTGCCGAATGTCCTGCCAGAGCAAGGACTGCTGAGTGGATCCTGCGGCAGCAAGGATTGCTGAATGTCCTGCAAGAACAAGGACTGATGAGGGGATCCTGCGGCAGCGAGGATTGCCGAATGTCCTGCCAGAGCAAGGACTGCTGAGTGGATCCTGCGGCAGCAAGGATTGCTGAATGTCCTGCCAGAACAAGGACTGATGGGAGGATCCTGCGGCAGCGAGGATTGCCGAATGTCCTGCCAGAGCAAGGTCTGATGAGGGATCCTGCCGCAGCGAGGGTTGCCGAATGTCCTGCCAGAGCAAGGACTGCTGAGTGGATCCTGCGGCAGCAAGGGTGGCTGAATGTCCTGCCAGAACAAGGACTGATGGGGGGATCCTGCGGCAGCGAGGATTGCCGAATGTCCTGCCAGAGCAAGGACTGCTGAGTGGATCCTGCGGCAGCAAGGATTGCTGAATGTCCTGCCAGAACAAGGACTGATGGGAGGATCCTGCGGCAGCGAGGATTGCCGAATGTCCTGCCAGAGCAAGGTCTGATGAGGGATCCTGCCGCAGCGAGGATTGCCGAATGCCCAGCCAGAGCAAGGACTGATGGGGGGATCCTGCGGCAGCGAGGATTGCCGAATGTCCTGCCAGAGCAAGGTCTGATGAGGGATCCTGCCGCAGCGAGGATTGCCGAATGTTCTGCCAGAGCAAGGACTGATGAAGGGATCCTGCGGCAGCGAGGATAGCTGAATGTCCTGACAGAGCAAGGACTGATGAAGGGATCCTGCGGCAGCAAGGATTGCTGAATGCCCTGCCAGAGCAAGGACTGATGAAGGGATCCTGCGGCAGCGAGGATTGCTGAATATCCTGCCAGAGCAAGGACTGATGACGGGATCCTGCGGCAGCGAGGATTGCTGAATGTACTGCCAGAGCAAGGACTGATGACGGGATCCTGCGGCAGCGAGGATAGCTGAATGTCCTGCCAGAGCAAGGACTGATGAAGGGATCCTGCGGCAGCAAGGATTGATGGATGTCCTGCGGGAGCAATGACTGATGACTTGAAGATTCTTACCCGATGTGTAATAGCGCGATTCTCAAACTCAACTAAACTCCTGAGTCAGCGATTGCATGCGCTTTTATAGGTTCGAGTTGTAGGATTAACGGCCCATGCGCTCCCTGCTCACTCAACGACGCTCGTCCAGTTAACGGTTAATCTGTGTAAACTGTATTTACCCGTTCCAATTTGCCCATGGGCGTAGCTGCCTGCAATTGTTGTGGGGAACACATATTGTTCTTCACAATTTTTAGAACTGGATTAAATACTCGGACTTCGGTTTCACAACACCTATACGGACAAACTGCTGGCAAGGATTTGGTGGACACATGTTGTCATCCACCTCTACGACGCCCTCCCTACCTATAGTCGGCTTTCGATATTTTATGCCGACTCCCTAATCCACACTTCACCCAACCTACCGCATACCCATCTCACCCGAATAAATAAATTAATGAATCATTTTCTTAAACGTTATAGTATTTAATTATTAATAATAATTTTCCCTAACATTTTACATAATGTATTTTATTTACATTTATTCGATAGTTTTTCGCCTACCCAATACTAACCAACTATCGCACGACACCTATCAAAATCGAACTTTCTGGCAGCCCTGCGCGAAAAACGTAAACAAAACGAGCTGCTAGCCAATAAATACAAATAAATAATTAAGTGTAGTGTATAGGTACAATTTATGTCTGGTAAGTACACGTGCAGTCCATGGCCGTGCCTATATACATGTCAATTTTTTAGGTGACTGCGAGATGTCGAGAGAAGCTGCAGCAGGCTGCCGCTGCCTGGAGGCCGTGGCTGAGGGAAATGGCTGTGGCACTTGACGCGCCTATGGCGTGAAGCTGCGCCAAGTTGAACCAGCAGGAACGGACTCACTCGTGCTCCTTGTTGTGCGATCCGTCTGTGCAGCTGTGCCTCGGTGTTGTCCAGTAGATTGCTTCAACAGCCGCGTCTCGCCTGTCCGGATCCTCCGCCGTGTGCTGTGTGCCGTGTAGTCTCTGGAGCCCTCCGCTGTGTGCCGCCGGCCACGTATATGCGCGTTCGTGCATAGCTGCTGTGGAGTCGCGTTTGTGTAAGTATTAAATGTTTCTTTCGATGACGTCTTTTATATTAATTGTATTTTTATTTATGCAGATTTTTGCTGCTGCCAAACCCGCGTTATCTCCCGCACGAAAAAAAGTCTCCCTCCAACAGCAGCCACCACGCGATCCTCCTCAAATCCGACTGACTGCTTCATCCTCCCTCTAACCTCATAAGCTCCTCTCATCTCCTCATCTCCTATTTCCTATTATCCGCTTTAAAATGTTCTGGTCGACGCTGATTGGCCAAGCTGTTGCTATATGTTTTGCCTGTGGCCAATAGGTGGCGTTAGTAACAGCTGGTGTCTATCGATATTTCAGAGCCGACCATAACAACTCGCTAATTCAAATATCGATACATGTGTTGCTAAATTCTATCGATTATCTTATTTTAATTTTAAATAATTATTACGATCTTTACATTCGGCCGACCTGACAATATAATCGACCACGATTTACATACAAGCGAATAGTACTAAGTTTACACTAGAAACCCAAGGCTTAAGCCGTGCGGGCTCTAAGACATTACAAAATGGTAATTGGGTCATTTGACAGTTATCTACATCCGTAATCTCGTAACGATCATTTTCAAACACACGACTGACTTTATATGGACCACGATATTTTGGCGCAAACTTTTTATTAATACCTGCGGTTGTATCCACATTACGAATTGCAACGTTATCACCTTCTTTATATTTTAACGGAGCTCTATGATTTTGCCTATGTATGTCCTCGTTTCTTACTTGCGACTGAACTATATTTTCTCCTTCTGTCTGTCTCATAGATTCCAAATCTCGCT
>JAWNPO010000030.1:0-18310 GCA_035047525.1 Drosophila quinaria
ATGGCCAAGTGTGTTTGCTATGACCGCCCGATCGGGTCGAGTTATAAACCGATCGAAAGGTATCAATTAAACTTAAAAATGTGCATACTAAGACTTTTGGAAACTCACCTGGTTTGTGAGATAAACAGAAGTTAGTGGGAGCAGAAAAATTTTAATTATTGGAGCAAATGGGGCCGTTACTGGTTCAAAAGATAATTAATTTTAGTGGCCTCCCGAAAATTAGATGAAATGTCAGTTTGTTTGTTTGTTTGTATCAAAGCGTTGAAATATATTAATTTGTGAATGAGGACTTGTTGACGATCAAAAATCTAAAAACGTTTGCTCTAAGACTTTGTCGAGAGAACGCTAGTTTAGCGGCATTCTATAGCATCCAAAACATGGAAGCTACAGACATGATCTATATATCGTTGAAAAGGCTTTACTTATGTTCTTAAGAAACAATAACATAAATAAAATACATTTTACAATCAAAGATTCAACAATATATTTCATTATTTTCCATTTAATTATTTTTTAATAATATTTATTATAATCTTATTTAAATAAAGTGTACAATGGTTTTGAATCAGATATTCAATTTAAATTACTGTTTTTTTTTTTAATTCAAACAATATTTATTTATATATTTTTAAAAATTATTTTTTTTTTATTTTAATCACCGCGATGCATCGCGATGGTGAAAAAAGGGTGGGCTGCAGTGAAAACACTATTCAAGCCAGGTACACAAAACAATGAGAGTATAAATATAGAACCTTTCGGAACGAGTTGTAAAATATAACTGAGATATTACCTTCACATATTTTTATTTGTTTATGTACCTAAATTTGGAATACTTTTTATTTTATAAATTGAAATCAGTTTTGAATCCATAAATGCTTTTTATTATACAATTTATATCTACAAATTAAAGCCTTTAAGCTTCCAGATTTAAGAAAACAAACCTTAAGATATATACTTGAACAAATCTTGTTGTAGTTTTCAAAAGCAAAATAGATTTGCTTGACATTTTTCCATGCCGGTAACAATAACTTAAACCCCTGAAAAACGTACCATATTTTGTCTTATGACTATTCAAAATAATAATGCCCAAATTTTTTTTTTATTATTTATATGTGAAACTTAATATTATTCGTAACAAAAATGGAAATCAGAATTTTTTGGGACTTGACTTTTACCTAATAACGAGGTTGTTTTTAAGATCTACAATCTACGCTATAATGCATCCCACAAATTTTTTAACTGCTGCACCGAGTAATTGAATATATTTTTTTTCAAAATGTAAATTCTATGTAGATTTTGCATACT
Organism: Drosophila quinaria; assembly: GCA_035047525.1. NCBI lineage: Eukaryota > Metazoa > Arthropoda > Insecta > Diptera > Drosophilidae > Drosophila > Drosophila quinaria. The sequence goes on from JAWNPO010000030.1 coordinate 1,306, forward strand.
CTTTTTATAATAGTAATAGCAATTGCTCTCGGTCTTAAAATCCCCGATTCTATTAAATGAATAATAATAAAATATGCGCACTTCAGATTTTAAGTCGCTCATTGATGGTCGTTTTTGCGGGTTGCTATCCCAACAAGTTGTAATCATAGTTCTTATTTTCTTGATATCCATTACATCCTCGATGGGAGGCCGTTTCCCTAAAAGTAAAAGTAAACATAAAAGTAAAAGTAAAAGTAAAAGTAAAAATAAAAGTAAAAATAAAAGTAAAAGTAAAAGTAAAAGTAAAAGTAAAAGTAAAAGTAAAAGTAAAAGTAAAAGTAAAAGTAAAAGTAAAAGTAAAAATAATAGTAAAAGTATTAAAAATGGTTTAGAGAGATTGACTGTTTACTAACCTTGTCTGACTAAATTCATAATGGTGACTGCAGGTGGATGTGAATTATCTAAATGGTAGAATGGTTTCTTTCGTGACATCACTTCCCACAAAACGATCCCGCAGCTATAAACATCACTTTTCTCCGAATACTTGTATCCATCGATAACCTGTTTATACAAAAATATTTGCGATTAAATTGTTGGCATTAGATGAGAAATATCACAGACCTCTGGGGCCATATATGCGGCTGTTCCCACATCCTTTGTCATCAAAGTTGCCAGTTCTCTTACTGTTCCAAAATCTGCGATCTTTAATCGATTTGTGGTAAGTAACAAGTTGCTCGTCTTAATATCCCGATGGATAATTGGCTTTGGCTTCATGGCATGTAAATATTCAAGGCCCTACAATGTGATGAAAACTATCACGTTTACTTCTGTATGTAGAAACTGAACTTTAATTGAACTTACGTTGGCTAATTGTTGCATCCAATCGAAAGCAACCAAATCGGAATATTCTCCTCTTTTATGTATGTAATCGTAAACTGATCCACAGTCTGCGAACTCCATTAAAATAAATATCTTGGAATCCTCGCTTTGCAGGATACCAATCAACTTGATAATATTTTCATGGGTAACTCGGGATAGATAATTCACTTCTCTTTCAATGGCTTTCTTGGCATCATCATTATCTAAACGGCATTCTTTCACCGCACACGGATCTCCCCGTAATTGAGATTTATAGACTCTTCCATACGAACCAGATCCGATAAGCTGAAAATTGCATGTTTAAATACAGTTAGAGCCGTTTTTTCAATGTACACATAAAGTTTATTTAACATAAAATAACAAATTTGACATTAATTTCTATACATTTTATGTCAAGGTTTCTTTTCAATAGTTATCAAATACCTTTTTTAGACATTGAAAAAACGCGCATTAAAATACTTCAATAACTTATAAAAGTTATATAATTTGAATTTGTCCCCGTACTCCATTAATAAATACGAATAATTATCAATGCGTTCTGTGGTACCATAAAACTTTAAGATATTCTGATGATTTGTTATTCTTATTTACTAGTACACATCTTTAAAATAAAAATGAGGCAACACAAAATATATATATATTATATTCTTTTTACGCAATCATTTTATTATCCCAGTTAGCTTTGTTCAAAGCAGAATCACAGTTATCTCTGTAAAGTGCCATTTAAAAAAAGACTGGATTTTCTATTAAAAAATCTCTTGAGGCTTTACTTTTTTCAGTTGTACACATATCAGACACTTGAATACATTTCCGATCGTTGACAGCTCTTTCGACTGACTTAACTGATCGGAGTTACATATATTCACAATAATAACGAATGGTAAAGTTTTGATAAGGTGTTATCGAAATTTTCGCAAAAAAAATGCATTCTCAACTTGCAGCAGTTGTGGAACATTTAATTTTAGCCTTATCGTAAAATTTATAACAATTGTCTTTAAGTTTGTATTAAATGATTGGCGTACTCAATAAAAATTACATGTACATAAGTGCTAGTAAATTTTAGCTTCTCCTCTGACTGAAAGAAAATATACCTTTCTTGATTAATTTATCTTATCAAAAAAAACCTCTTTACAATAAAGTTTGGCCCTTGGCACTTTGCGCTAATTCTGCATAACTAATAAATATTACTTTTTGCGCAGTTCCCAGTGACAGTTATAGTTTAATTTTAGTGCGATTCTTAATGGAATTACAAGTAGCTTATCTCTTTTAAAGATTCTTTAATCCAGCTTCAGCCAGTACTTCAGCACTATTTAAATTTTAAATTTTAATGAAATGTCCTTCAACTTTTGTCACATATTAAAAGATTATCTGATTCGACAAAAATTAGATTGTTCAGGTTTTTTTTAAATGGTACAATTTCTATAATTACCAATTTCAATCGATAAATTTTCGATTTCGAAACGAATTTCTAATATTAAAAGGTCTCTTACATCTTGTATTTGTAAATCACTCAAATTCACTCTCCACTCCATGTCCGATCGTTAACAGCTCTTTCGACTGACTGACTTGATAGTGACTGTAAGCTCTTTTTATAGCAAAAATAATTTTGATAACGTGTTATCGACGGGGATTTCTTTTGAAAAACTAGAGATGTCAGTTACAGAAGTTTTTTAGCTTATTCAAATATATATCTGTATGTATCCGGTTTCGATATCATTTTATTGCTTCAGGATACAATTCTCTTTCGTTCGGCTAAATTTATTTTTATAGAAAAATTATTCAATCCAACTTAATAAGGATAATTACCATGTTTCGAATTTCGCTGGATCCGTTAACATTTATTCGGATTTTCGATAATTACAATTCGATTGCTATTTTATTTTTAGTCTTGTACCTCTTCATTCATTGTTGTTGCCTTGTTTACTTAAACCTGGCCAAAAACCATTTAATTGTAGTCGCTACTGTTTTCCACCTTGAACCTGTCTCAACAGTCGGGCAGTTTTTAGGTCTCAGTGTCTCTCTTTCTCTGTGTTTCTGTCTCTGTCTCTGTCTCTCAGTTAGGGTTAGGGAATTGAATGGGGTTTATATCTGACTTTTTGTGCGTGGGCAGCTTCAATTACTCGCATTCTCCCGCTGTGCCCATGGCACGGTTCATGCTTCAGTGAGTGCGAAGCAATACAAAAATAAAAAAAACAAAACTAATTAATAAATTAATTATGCTATTACAATAATATACACACACACACACACACAGGTGTAGAGACTCACCCTTGTGTGGAGACTCACGCACTTTAATTATGAATATTTTCATGCTGAAATATGCATGCACTTGTTGTTGTTATATCTAGTTGTTGTTGTTGTTGTTGTTGTTGTTGTGGCTGCCACGGGAGTTGACTTAATTAGCCACCCAGTGAGGCATCTCTACTTCTCTATCTCCCTCTTTCTTTCCCCCTCTCTCTGTCTCTCTTTCGCTTTCGGTGCAGCACTACTGACATGAGCTTCAGTTGAGTTTTTTGTGCAGTTGGCTTTTGTTTTGGGCAGCTAATTAGTTTAATTTGCATATATTATAAATTATAAAAATACCTAACGAATTTTCTAGCTATTTTCTTTTCATTTTTTTGGCTGTCTGTAGACGACAGAGATAGCATGCATACGATTTGAATTTTATTTTCATGTTAACAGTTCTATTATCCTTGTGGCTGTATCTAGTATCTGGCCAAAGACTGAGACTCTGGCCCAGACTTATACTCGTAGCTATGACTATGACTATGATAAATCGCGCCATTTACCTGTGTGCGCCCAGGTAAATATATCAGCCCAGGCAAGGTCATAAATATTAATTGTGTGTTTCGGGCTCGGGTTTGGCGTCTGTTCAGGAACTGGAACTGAAACTGGCCTTTAATTTTGCATGTCTCGCCTGTTGTTGTGTTGTTGTCTTGTTGTTGCCTCTAGCGAGTGTTTGTTGTTTGTTGTTGCTATTATCAATCGATCGAACGCGAGCTGCATTTGCTTAGCGGCCAACGCCATTCGAATCAATAACAACAACAACAAACTGCCAATATTGTTAATAAATATTCCAGATTGCAGTCGGTACAGCATGTGTTCTATCAGCTCAACTGATACCCTGTACATTCCACACACACCTATGAATAAAAGCAATTGTAACCATTGATATTTTTTTGGCATAGTTATAAAATATAAAATTAAATTTAAAACATAAAACATATGATCAAAATAAAAAGGATGAAATTATTTATTTTATTTATTTAGTGTTAACTTAATTTAGTTAACCACATGAATTTATAAAAATAAAAAAATAGTAATATAAAATATAGTTATACAGCATTAATTGGAATTAAAAACTACTTTAAAATTAACTGAAAGGATAAAAAATTATTGAAATTATTAAATCTGGGGATATTTAAAAAATTAATAATTATGTGATCCAACTATTGTTGCATGACTTGGGAAAAGCCCAGATCAAAAAATATTCGTAGTAATAATTAGTTTAATGAATATTTTGGATGTTTTTCTGAAATTTAATTGCTATAAAATATCTTGCAAATGTTTGAGAAAACCCCCTTAAAAAAACAAATATAGCAATTATTTTATTACTTTATTTAATTGTCAGTAACTGTATTATACAAATACATATTTAAGTATCTAATATTTATCTAATTCGAGATGAGAAAATAGACAATAAATATAAATATGGATTTACAGAAGAACTTCCCTAACTCGAACTTCTATAACTCGAATTTCTCTGTAACTCGAACTAAATGAGTGGCGGTAAAATTAATAAACTAAGGAAAAATAACTCTATAACTCGAATATCTCCCTAACTTGAACTTTTTCTTTGGATAATGGTGATTCGAGTTAGGGAAGTTCGACTGTATTTTTAAATATTTGTATTGACTTTAAAAATAATATAAAAAAAGGTTCATTTGTAGGTAAAGCTAATAGCTACAAATTTATTAAATGCAATATTATTAAAAATTATAAAATAAAATAAAAATAATCAGACTCACGTAAATATTTCCATTTTTTACTTCAAAATTAATCTATTTATTATAAAATATATTTATATCTCAGTATAAGGATTATTATAAATGTTTCCTCCTTCGATTTAGATACTGAATCAATATTTGTTGGTCTGTCGCACTCTGAAAACTTTTACTGTGCTTTCTGATAGCGCAATTCCCATTAAAAACAGAGTCCAAAGAAGCTGAAAATAGCTGAGAGGAGCATCAGAGAAAAGGGAGCGCTAAAGGAGGAATGGGAGATAGAGAGAGAGAGAGAGAGAGAGAGAGAGAGAGAGAGAGAGAGTCGAGAGTTGAGTTATTCATAAGCGTGGCGCTGCTGTGATTAATATCCAAGGAATGCAGTTTATTCTTGCATGGCGCAGGAGTTGGGGGAGATTGGGGCGTGGCAGCAAGAGACACAAATTCAAGTGCTGGTCAAAAGGGGGCGTACAGAGTTGGAGGGGTTAGCATATGTTAAAGGGGGCGTATAGAGAGAGAGGGGGAGAGGGAGGATGAAACGTTGCCCCAACTGTCGAGGAGTTCAACGCAAATTTGTGTGCATTATTTTTTGTGTTTGGTTGCCGCAAAGCTTTTTTCTCGGCTATTTTAGCTCAGTTATAAATTACGGCGGCCCAAGGCAAACGATACATGTGTGTGTGTGTGTGTTTAGAGGTGTATGTGTGTGTGTGTGTGTGTGAGTTGTATGCATAATCTGTATGCTGAAATCTTGGGCATCCACTTGTGCATACGCTGAGAGGCCAAAGGAAAGAGGCAAGTGCAACTTTAGACTCAGTACTCAGACTACAAACTGCAGTACCCCCCCCCCCCCCCCCCAACCCCCTCTACCAACCTCTCTCTCTTCATTCCTAGAACAATAGCCATGACTTGGACAATGAAGCGGGAAGCGTAGAATGCAAACTGAATGGCCGCCACTCTTATAATAGAGTCATAAAATTTTAGTGCACCCTCCCTTTCTCTCGTTCTATAGCTCTCTCCTTTCAACCAACCCCCCTGTGGCGCCAGAGTCCACAACAACAACAACAACATCCACATTCACATTCACATCCATGTTCACATTCACGTCCAAGTCCAAAGTCAAAGTCAAAGTCGTTTCGCTTTGTTGGCCATTGTCCATTGGCCATTTACTGGCTTGGGCCCATAGAAATATATAATTGTGATTAATTATACGACATAAAAATGTTTTGAGATTCAACATTTTGATGCATTTATTAACCGAAAAATCACTTGAAATGAGCGGCTTTTAAACATTGCCGGCTACTTTAGACCCCGCAGCCAACAGACTTCAATGCAAATGCAAATGTTGTTTGTCGATCTCCACACACAGATCTGTGATCGGCCGTAATAAAAGTTGGCTTACTGGGGCGTTGCTGCAACTGCAACCGGGCTTAAAGGCATGCCAAGCTCTTTGGCCTATCATCACGAGTACTTTTGTGAATAGTTTCGACTCATTTCGAATCGTTTTATACGAGTATGCAGTAAACCTAAACGAGTTGTAAAAATAAACGGACTTTAAGCTGTCATAACTTTGTCAAAACTCAACCAATTTCCTTGTGGAATTTTATCATGTTATCATTCAAATAATTGTTTTCCCCCGTACCTCAAAATTCGAAACTTTTTGAAGGAATTTTAAAAAGAAGAAAAGAGAACCAAGTATAAAATTTTAGGAATCCAAAATGGGGAGAAAAAGTTAGGAATACATATAAATTAGGAATTTCAACTAAGAAAAGTACAGAAATTATTGAAAAAAATTGGGAATAGTATCTTTGGTTTTCCTGTCATTATTAAAATTCTTTCGAATAGTTTTATACATTACTCAAATAGAACGGTCGGTTTTTTTTTTTAAAAAAAAATTAAAAATCTATAAGCAAGCGACTAACATCGCTAATTTGTATTCCTAATTTAAGATTCGTAATTTTGTATTCCTAATTTTTGGATTCCTAATTTTCGTTTTCCGCACACTTTTTTTCCAACTACCATAGCTCCAACTTAATTCCAATTTAAATTATTCCTTTTTAAATAAATCAATAAGTAAAATAAGGCTTAATTGAGTTCATAGGCTGCCACATGTTGCACGTACAACATGGCTGACGCAGTGACGAATTGTTCGATTGACAAACTGATGAACTGTTTGCGTCTGTCCGTCTGTCCGTCCGTCTGTCTGTCTGTCCGTCGACAATGGCGCACTTAAGAGGCAGCTTCGTTATCACACAACATGTCAGCACATGGGAATTGTTGCCAGTTGCCAGTTGCCAGCTGAAGAAGCCGCCTCAAAAACAATGAATGAGGACAACAACAGCAACAACAACAGCAACAACAACAGCAACAACAACAATAGCAACAACTGTGCCTGGAGAGGCATTTCATGCCCATCAAATGCATTGACATTGAACAATTGCGCGTAATGTTGTCGTACACTTGACAAGCGCGCAAATTGTAGTGCTACCTGTGCCAGTTGCCTGTTGCCAGTTGCCAGTTGCCAGACGACCAGTAACCAGGCTGCCATTTACCAACTTGGCCAAAGCTATCAGGCTGCCAGCTTTTGGCCGGGCCAAAGCGAAAGCTTGCATCTCAAATCTCGACCAGCATTTGGTCTGGCCGAAAAAAACGACAAAGGTTAACTTGGAAATAAAAAGAAGCGAATTAAATATACACTGTAATTCCTATTTCTCTCCTTAATATGTTGACATTTTACACTACGTTTGTTTTTTTTAATGTTTAAGTGAAATTTCTTAAAAATAAATTTGTATTTATAATATATATTTATTAACTAACATATTTATGACATATGTATATTTATGATACGTTCAGTTTTTTTCCATATAATAATGTCATCCGATTTCTCAAACATTTAATTAGTGCAAAATTTTAAAAATACAAAGTTATTTTTAAAAAAATACTTAATTTTTTAAAGATATGCATGAAAACTATATGATTGAGTAATGAAACACAAACTTTCTTATAAAAAAGTTAGCGGCTGTATCCAATTTCGGTATCACTACTTCAGATACAGATCAGTTAATATAAATTTTTAGATTTAAATAATTTTAAGTTTTAAATGTTACAAAATTCTAGAGAGAATCATAAAACCTTTGGAAAGCGCTTAAAGTAACGACAAGTTGGACAGAATTTGATGGAAATTGTCAGAGTTGTGTCTCGTCTGGCAAAGTTGTCGTCGTCAGCGTCGTCGTTGATGCAACAACGTTGCAAGTTGCAACCTAATGAAGCGGCGACATGGACATGCACCGACATGTCCATTTGCCAAATACGAATATGCGGCGACAAGTCTCAAACTAAATGCTATTCAGATTAATAAGACCCAAGTCTGTCTAACATACATGTATGGTGGGGGTGATATGCTACACTGAGAAAAAATCCATTATTGATTTTATCAAGATTGGTCCACAAGTGGCCCAAAAGTTGGCCAGAAATGGTGGCTGACCAACGGGATAATCATATCTAGTACTTATTTTTGTTGTTTAATTAAAAAATAAATTTTAAAATTTTTTTTTCTGTGGAGGCTGAAACAACCTGTGGCATTATTTTTGGTTGATTTTTAAGTTTTTAATTATAAAATATTAAAAAATAAATGATATCATATTTTATAAGTTGAAACTACAGACTAAGAAAATGCATTTAAATTTTTTTGATATCTCGTGCTGGTTAAAAAAAGCTGTGAGCCACTGTATATATTAATATAATATTGCGAATAAATTCTTGATGCAAGTATTTTGTACTTGGTTTAAGATCATCCGGGATTGCCGAGATTATTTTATTCCAGAATCCCTGAATTTTTTCTCTGTAGGCATTAAAATGTCGGGTTTTATTTTTCTGTTCTGTCGAATCGAGTTCAGGTCGAGTCGATAGCAAAAGTCAAAAGTCAGCACAAATGCAACGTTCTAGACTCCGTCCATATCCAAATCCATATCCATATCGTTGACTACCAAATTTGGCAATGGCAATATTTTGCAAGCCGTTAAAGATTTGCGCTTAGAAGAAACGAAGAAAACGAACTGTAAAATGCATTTTTCGTTACCTTAAAAGGAGCCAAGAAAAAGTTAGCAAAACGCACGATAAAAAGTGCAAACTTTGTGGCAACAACTGCGAGACACACAAAACTGGCAGAGCAGCCACCAAAGATACCAAAGCCACTAAAACCACCAGTACAATCAGCACCACCAACAACATTCAATGCGACTGAGAAATCTACGAGTAACTATATTGAAAATGTTTAAAGTCGTCTTATGGTTTTTCTTTATAAATACTTGCAACAGAAACTGCGTATCAGTTACCTAATTGGAGCCGTGCACTATAATTTTCCAATTTCCATTTTCCATTTGCCTATATGCATTGTTTATGCCAAATGCCATAACAATCATCGAGTCTCAGTGCAGCTGGAAAATTCTGTTGTAACTTGTATTATGTGGGCGTGGCACTGCAAATTGCTTGAGACTTGCAGAAACAGGGCTGAAATAATTTAAAGATAAAACTGGGAGTAGAATACAATACTTCTTAATTTAAAAGTGTTTAAAATAATAAAAAACTTAAAATATATACGTAACTCATCGAGCTGCGAACTTTACTTTTGCCAAATAGTCTCTGAATAAGAGAAACCTTTGAGAAATAAGAAATTTTAGATAAAACTGAAATAAATACATATTTAAAAAGCATTTAAATTATAGATCATTTTGTAGACTTATTTTGTTTATGGCTAAAATAAGAACAGTACAGAAACTTTTATTTTTAAGTCTCCTAACAAATAGACATATAATGAGAGCTATTTTATGATTTTAGAGCAGCGGTACGAAATCTGAATTCTTTAGCACCCGCTGGCTCCCGGAGCCATTGCGCGCCCACCGCTGTTTAGAGCAAAAATTTGAATTTATTTATTAATTCAAATAATTTATATTTATACTAAAAATATGAGAAATTTTGATAAATGTATTGTTTGTATTCCTTACAAGAGTTATTTTATGATTTTGAAATTAAATTTGTTATTCATTTATTAATTCAAAATATTATTTTTATTTAGACTAAAATATATTATTTTTTATAATAAATATATATACATATATATTGAAAATATTGACCAGCGGTGGGCACACATGGGCTCCGGGAGCTAGTGGCTGCACCCGCATTCAGATTCAGATTCGCATTCACCTCTGATATTGACCATGAAATTTTGCAATTCATATTCTTTTATTTAATAAATAATAACTCTTGTCTGCAATACCCGTCCCTATGTTTATATGTTAAGTATAAAATATTAATATTTAATTCTCTATTGATTTACAGCTGTGCGGCCCGGAAGCCTCGATAGCTATAAAAGCTGCTGATGAGAAGTCGAGTTGTCAGTCGACTTTAAATCGGGTTAAATGGATGATTACAAGCAGTCTAAGGAGAAGAAGAAGAGTTGGCGACGCATCTACGAACAGGCCGTTGACTATTGGCAGGTGTTGCGTTACCAAAAGCATCCAAATCACTCATCAATCTACTACAATCGCTTGCAGCTCACGTATAAACATGTTAAATAAAATGCTCATTTGAATTCTTAATTAATAACTCTTTATATATATTTAGAGTTCTATGCAACTATCCGAACAAGGAGGAAACTCGTTCGCCCTTTCGTCGTATCTGGCATAAATACAATTTGGTTCAAATTGTGACTTTTTCCAGCTCACTTTTATGTGCGCTGCCTGAATCATCGCATAGTATTGTCAACTTGGGTCAGGATCTGATATGGATCATTGGAGTTTGTATTGAGTTGAACAGGTTTAAAGTAAACTTGGTAATTGTATCTTCCCCAGACACTGTACTTGATCTTCAAGTGGCATTTTCTTTACTTTTGTGCGGATAAAGTGGACGAAGTGATCGATGAGATCGACAAGTGTCATCGGGAGCTGAAAAGCGATCGGACTGCTGCAGAGATACGAGCCCAGCAACGCTATCTGTTCCTGGTGGAATCGACTCTGGGTCTGGGCTGGCACATTGGCATTGCCATGTTCATCATCTTGGCCCTGTCGCAGCCGCTTTGGACCGAACAGAAGTTGCCCTTCCATGCCGTCTGTCCCTTCGAGTGGCACGATCCGGAGAAGCATCCCTTTGCCCACATCCTCGTCTACATCTGGCAGTGCTTTGTCCTCGTCTACAACATGACCTGCATTCTGTACACCGATCTATTGTGCTCGCACATTTTTACCCAACTCGGTGGCAACCTGAAGATCATGTGCCTGGAACTGCAGGGCTTGTCCAAGTTGAGCCGCAACAATGGCCAACTCTTTAGACAAGAACTTTACAGACTCATTGCATTTCATCAGAGAATTATCAGGCAAGTCCAGATTACAGATTTAACTATGTATTGAATTTGATCTCCTTTTGAACAGCCTGGTGGATCGGGTTAACAGGGTCTTCTATGCCCCAATGATAATGCAGATGGTCGCCGCCTTTCTCCTCGTTTCCCTGTCGACATTCGTGTCCCTCGTCGCCCGTCATGATCCCACGGTGGCCGCCAGATTCGTCATCTTCATGGTTCTATCCTTTCTGCACCTCTCCTATTGGTGCGTGGCCGGCGACATGGTCACCGAGCACTCACAGAAAGTAGCCCTGGCTGCCTACGAGGTCTACAAATGGTCGCCCCACATCCCGGAAGTCCAGCGGGATGTCATGTTCGTCATGCAACGGGCGCAGCTGCCACTCAGCATGGCCGCCAGTCCGTTTCCGCCCTTCAATCTCTTCAGCTACATGGCTGTAAGTCCTACTAAATTAGGGTATTTCATATATTTATGTGGTTTTCTATAATTGACAGATACTCAAACAATGCTATAGCATATTGACGGTGCTGATGGAGAGCTTGGATTAAATAAAAGAATTTTGAAAAGCTCTTTCATAAGTAGATTCCATAAGACACCACTCTTGAATAATTCTTCAACGACACCTATTTAGAAAGGATAAAATACAAACAGAAGCCGTTTGAGCTATACAAAAATGGGAATATCTCCAAAAACACTTGCTTTAAGTAGTTTCCACGTGATACCTAGAAATGTAGTAATTTATCTTGGAAAAAATAATTAACTTGATCATCAATTCACTTAAGAAATTAAACCTTGATAAGCGAGTTCCCGACAGACATTTGAATTAATTAAATAAGTAAATAAATAAATAAATAAATAAATAAATAAATAAATAAATAAATAAATAAATAAATAAATAAATAAATAAATAAATAAATAAATAAATAAATAAATAAATAAATAAATAAATAAATAAATAAATAAAAAAATAAATAAATAGAAGCAAAAAAAACCCAGGCTTAGGCAGTTCCCAAATTACACCCCGTAAAGTTGTATTATCTATAGAGTTCCCAAAAACAAAAGCACCTGTTCTTATTTATTTTTGTTCAATAAAAAATATATTAAAACAACGAAATAAATAAAAAACAAGTCTTAAGCTTACTTAATGTTCATCCTTAGCTAACTTTAGCTAATTTCCGCCTGAGCATCTCAATCGCTGCTCATAAAGTAAAACCAGCTACTTATTGCATCGTCGTTAACTTCATTAATAAGATTTGCCCCCAGGAACCCATTGGCAGAGGGTTCACTGTAGTAGCCTTGCGGCAACTAAACTATTTACGTTTTCCAAACAATATTGTACTCTGGCAAATTAAATACTCTCCCAGAGGGTATTTTAAGATTCAGTTAATGCAATTTGTGTGAAAAAATGTAGCCGAAATAAAATCTGGGAAATTAAATATTGTTCTTTAAAATAAATATTTCCTGTTGAATATGTCTTCTAAAGGACGAAAGTTCAGCTAACCAAATGTGGAAATTATTTTGAATGCTCTGTAAGAGTATCAAATCTTCTACAGCCTCAACTTAATCATTGTCTTCCAGTTTATCAATAATTTGGGGCTGCTCGAAGAAAGTTTTGCGTTTTATGCATGCGACCCCGAAAGGTCGCCCCACAGTCCCCCGTCCCAGTCCTCATCGGAACTTGCAGCAAGTTGAAGCCAGTCATAAATTTCAATTGTGTGGAGCATGCAACACGGAGCATGAAACCAAGAGAGGGGCAAGCAGTTGCAAGTACTGGAAGCTGGTTTGGTTTGGTTTGGCTTGGTTTGGTTGGTGCAGCCTGCTCCATCATTAGCTTGATTGAATCTTATTGTTGGCAATTAACCTGAGCAGCTAGGAGGCCAAGCAGCAGCAGCAGTTCTGTGGCACGGATAATAACTTCATTTGTTGCAACATCCAACATCCAACAGCACATGACACATGACACAACATGTCATCTGCTTATGCCACAACTAATTGCCAACGACAAGTCGCCACAATTAATTTGCAAAACGCCAACGGATAAACCACAGTCCACAAATTAAGGTACACACAATTTCTCTCTCTCTCTCTCTCTCTCTTTCTATCTGTCTCTCTTCCTCTCTCTCTATCTCTCTCAACATTTGCATGCAACCGAGGATCGTCTAGATTGACTCAGAAAAAACTCAACACAAAAAATGACTACAAGAAACACAAGCATCAAAGGCTACAGTCGAGTACACTCGACAGTCACTGTGTCCCCCAGTGACATTCGCTTTTAGGCCTGTTGAGTTTTCCAAGTGTTTGTTTCTTAGATAACCACATATTGATTTAGAGCCAATCAATTATTCGTCCTTGTACGCTAAGTTACAAAACCATTATACCCTTTTATTACAGGGTATAAATAGAAAATCCATCGCATATTGTACACCGAATTTCACTTAGGAACAAGCAGCGCCAATCCCAGCCAGACGGCAGACATCAGACAGACAGTAAACGCTGGCTAAGTCGAACAGCAAACGATTTGTCAGACAGGCATCTCTCTTGGGTTTGCTTCTCTTTTTTATTATTTTTTGTATTTTTTGTTGTTTTTTGGCTGCTCATTTAAGACTCCACTTCCTACTTACGTTTGAATATTCGCAACTGCAATTGCATTTTGCCAGTGTTTACTTAGTTAGCACAACCGCAGCTCGTACGTCGCACAGTGGGACTAGGCCATAGAAAGTGTGAGCCAAAAATAGAATACACGAAAAATGATTACAATATTTGCTACGAAATGAATGCATACATTTTATTATTTGTAAAAATATAGGGTATACGTGGGGACTAACAAAAGTTCTGTTAGTTGACCCCAACAAAAATTTTAAAATTTATTTATTTGTATTTATTTTTAATCCTTGTTTTTTTTATCTTCTCTATAATCGCCATTAATTTCAATGCATTTATTATGCCTATAAATCCACTTCTCAAAACACTCTTAAAAATCTTGATTTTTAAGCTTTTTAATGCTTAAGCTTTTCCATGGGCTACAGTTTGGTTCCCGGGTCGTATTTATTAAACCAAGTTTTGTCACCAGTAACGACAAATTTATTCAAAAGATATGGCAAAATGCATTCGAGCTTATTTTTGGGCTTCATATAAAATGCGTGGAGCAAAATCGCTTAGATTTCTTCGTATACATCAGATCTTGATGTAATAATTGAGATACGGCAATGGCACTCAGTTCTCCATATAACCTCGTAAAAAAAGCTTTGAAACTTTTATAATTTTGAAAAACGATTTTAAAGTCGCTTACTTATTTTACTTATTTTATTATAGCATTAAGTAATGCTATTATTTGTTTAGCAATAAAATTAAAAACCATAACTTTTTTAAGATATTTGGACTTTTACATTTTAAATGTTCCTATTTGTATTTATTAAATTGACTGCAATTCAAATATCGTATATGTCAATAAATTACTTAAATATATGTGAAAGTAAACTCTCCTGATAATTGCCCCACTGTGCGGGCAATCGCATGCAGATGCAGCGCCTTTGTCATGACATGACAGCAGCCTAATTCATCATTATGGAGCTGCACGGCCTGCTTTAGCATTGCCTTTAAAAAAACTCAATGAGAGTTTTGTCGCGACTTTCGCTAGACGTTGCATGATGCTGTATTCCTCCATCCTCCATCCTCCATTCCCCAATCCGCTTTCTGAGCATGAGCATCATCTAGGCAGCGATCTCGTTAGACGGCGTGCCCGTGCTTTTAGCCTGGTTCCTCAGTGATTCATTCATGCGCAGTAGTTGAATTTTTCGCTTGCATGCAGCTGACAATGATGATAATAATGATGATGCATGTGGCATTCGATCGTGGCAAACACTGGGACGAAGATGAGGGGAATGGGGAATGATTCGCCTGTCGGCATCAACGACAACGACGACATTATCGTCAGCCTCAGCCTCAGCCTCAGGCTCAAGTCAGAAGTCAGCGATGTCAGTTGAGCTCTCTGTACTTCTTCTTATCCGACAAATGTATCTTTCAGTGTGGGCTTGCCGAACCGAATCCAATGGAAAGTTATTGAAAGCCTGTAAACGTCAATCTACGAGCATTGCATTGTGTCTTGTTCTCTCAAAATATACATATTGCCATACAGCTCGCAATGTGTCTTGTGGCAGGCAACATATCGTTTCGAGTTCGACTCGAGTTCCCTCAACACATCAAACGAATCGAGCTTAAGCTTTCAGTAATTAAAGTGCTAGATATCTAAATCTAATTAACCCCAAAATATGACTCTTACATGTCGATTTAATTTCAATAAAATTTTAAAAGCCATACAATTTGTTTAAAAAAATCGCTTTTTATTCTCAGAAGTGTGTTACTTAAAAAGGTTTCTTAACTCAGTTTATCAAAAGACGAAACAGATTAATAGTCTATAATTTTAATATGTAAAAAAAAAATAAATATTTTTAAAGTGTTTTACACTTTTAAATTATTTTTAACACTTTAGAATAATTTAAGATTTAAATTTCGAAATGTATTTAATGTGAGGAGCTTGAAAGCTGAATAAATTTGTTATCCTACTTGTATTAATTTGATTTAATCTTTTGTTGTACTCTTAACCCTTTCATATTGCTGATATGCCCATACTTTCAATATTCGACATTTTCCTTACCTCTTAACTATTTTATCTGCGTTCTCATTTCCATTTTGTGATCTGCGCCAATTCCCGCGCTAGAGTTAAAGGTGTCAACTATGCAGTTGAGCGAGTTGCTTAGTTAATCATCGAACCATAGTATAGCTGTCGTTTTGTGGCATGCACGACTTCATTATAAGGCGACCTCATATGCATCATCATCATCATTGTCATCATCATTGTCATCATCATCATTATCACTCTGATTGCCATGGCTCGTGACATGTCGACCAGGTTCTTCGATTGCTTGGACAAAACTTCTGATTAGTTCCGTATATTTTTTCTGTCTAGTTTTTTTTTTGGTCTAAGCTAAACTTTCGTTTTGTTTGGCTGCTCATCAAGCGATTGGCAAATGCACGAAAATGTGCCACAAATTTGTTTGTCAACTGCCACTGCAACTGCAACTGCAACAACTGCCTCTGGAGTGGCCATTAAATTCCTGGACGGTTGTCGCTAATGAAGTCATAAAACCGCATGACATTTTGCGCTGACTCCACCACACGAAAAACAGATCTCACTTTTGCTGTCTTTTTCTCTTTTTCTCTTTTTCTCTGTTTTTTTGTGAGACAATCCTTTGGAGAGTGTGTTGTGTTTTGGGGCGCTGTCGTACACACAATTGTTGTCTGTTTGGTCTGTTCGTTCGGACCTGGCTCAAATCGTTCCAATATGCAAATCGAACGCCGCCCGCTGCCACCCACAGACAGCCCAAGTGAACGAGGATCCATGTGTCCATCTGTCCATCTGTCCATATGTCCATATGCTCCTCATACTCGTATCGCCCCAAAAAGATCTTTCGCTTTCGATTGGCTTTACGACGTCGTTTTGGTTGCGCTTTATTTTCGGCTTGGCTTTATCTGGCCAACTGATTTTTTGTTGTTTGTTGCTGTGTCTCGCATCGTGCTGCAAAAATGCAAAAATGTGGCAACAGAGACGGAGCCACAAAGAGAAAGAGAGGGAGAGAGAGAGAGAGAGAGAGAGAGAGAATGTCTGCACGTCCATGGCACACGTTTCGAGGGACTTTCGTGTCATAAATGGCATAAATATTCCATCTTGACCGGGCAACCTAAATATTTTTCAGCCTCCTTCTCTCAGCTCTTCTCCTCTCCTTCTCTCTCTCCCTC